>JBCFYV010000169.1:0-206262 GCA_039000515.1 Timema cristinae | reverse complement strand
CAAAATCCACTGTAACGATTTTTATTAAATTTCGTAAATGGGCATTGTTTATCATTATAAGCTAAATGGCCGTTTTAATAATCCCATTAACATAATTTTATAGGTAATTTACATAAGCAGATATTGACAATTTTAATCATATCTTTGAAAGTATTTGAGACACGAAATAACTCATTGTTGTAAGGCTGTAACAAATTTAAAATTAAAAAAAACCTTTACTTGAAATATATTTTTATAAAACCAATACGGGGCTTTCCATTAATTACTTAAGGTGGAGTGCTAGTGAGCGTGAGTTTAGGGCAGTATTTTTGCAGTTTTTATAGCACAAACATCTTTTGGCCAAAATAAATAAAATATTTCTTCTATAAAAACATAAAGTTTTGTTTTCTGCACAAGTTAATCTCAACAGTTGTCGAATATCTGTCATGAGCATGGCGGCATTTGGTGACAAACTTTTCACTTTATTTTGATTTTTTTTTTCATTATTTCGACACCCCCTCCCCCCCCAAATCACCCTAGTAAGAGATCGTAAAATCTCGGTCTGGTGAATTGGGAGTGGTTTTTCCTAAATGGTTTTCCACTATACCTCCACGCAAATGCGGGTTCACTTCCTCTAATTCGACTTTCCTAATTCCTAATCCATTAGCGTAATTAGTACCTAAAGCGTATAAACCGAACGGGTAGTAAGACGCGGTGCTAAATAATAATAATAATATAATAATAATAATAATAATAATAATAAATAATAATAATAATATAATAGGAGATCGTAGGATTTTTCGCTTCCCCGTCCCCCTTATCGATCTTAGGTAATTTTCTTACGATTTTGTAAATTATATGATTTTAGACCAAAGGAGTGATGAGGTGAAATGATAGAATACTTGTCGCAGTAGAATTAGGTTTAACACAACATAAATAAATGACATTCTCTAGTTATATGTAGCTGTGTGCGTTAATAGGCTACGTACGCTTCTAGGTGCTAACTTTTGACCGCGCGTTTGTAGAAGTGTTTTTTTGGATTTAGTCTCACCATAAACATTGATAAAATCCTTAGTTATGATGGATTCTGCCCACCCCCACGAAAACTTAAAAATGTAAATGTCTAGATGATAGTTAGAAAAATGAGCTTAAATATATCAAAACTAATAGAAACAACTAATGTGGTAAAAAATTGAAATGTATAAATAAAGTAAAGGACATGTCAAATTACTATAAGTCTGTACATTTTTAATTTTGAATAGGAACCAAGGAAATAGGGCGGGGGGTGGGTAAATAGGTTGTAAAAATTAAAAAAACTTTTAGCTGTGATATATTATTTAAATTTAGCAAGTAGGTAGAATGACCTTTCAAAATAACCAAATAAATCTTAATATTTGAAATTTATAAGGGGTAGTTGTAGAAATGGTAGGTAGGGTAAAGGGGTAGGCTCATCATTTACAAAAAAAAAAAATACATTCAACTATTTCTCAATGTAGTATAAAACTAAAACTCTGCATATAGGCAAAGATACCACTCCAAATAACTATAAAGTCCACAAATTTTAAAGTTTATTGTGGGAGTCCAAGAAATAACGGGGAGTTTATAAGTATGGCAGAAAGTCTACATTTGCCATGCTGGTAGAAGTACGGCTTCAGATAACCAAATAAGTCATAAACTTGAGATTTTGAAGAGGGAGTTATAGAAATGGGGAAATTTTCAAAACCAGTGGATAAACTACTTTTATGTGTGGTAGAAAGATGGAATTCATCAAGCAGAGATACGGACCACCCAAATTAACTATAAAGAATGAACATTTTAAATTTCAAAATGAACCACAAGAAATAGGGAGGGGGGGGGGGGGGAAGGAATAGGGGTCGACTAGTAGGAGGTAGACAATTTAAATTTGTCAAGAATGTAGAGGAATAACTTTAAATAAACACAAATACATTTTAAATATTAGTTATTTCTAAGGAGGCTGGTGATATAGTGAGTCTCAAATTTTTAAATCTAAAAGACTAAACTACTTTACATAGTGTTAGATGATTGACATAAGTCAGGCGGGTTTAAAGACCTACTCAAACAGTATCAAGGCCTGAATTATTAAATTTAAAAATGAAGACTGAGAAAATAGGGAGCAATGGTCCCCTCAAAATATTTTCAAAGCTAATTAAATGCAATTTTGGTAGATATAAAAGCTTGAAATGTCGCCATGATATTTAATAATAAAACAGGTTTGAGTCGCTAGACAGGGATACATTGTTTAGGTTAATTCATTTAAATAGTCTCATCTAATTCTGCTATGCTCATGACAGATATTCAACAACTGTTGATATCACCAAGTGAAAGAAATTAAACCATATAGTTCTACTTTAGCTATATTTATTTGTTTTGGCCAAAAAAGTATTTTGATAAAAGAACTGCCAAAACATTGGCATATTTTCGCGTTTCCTACACACTTTAACAAATGGAATTTAAAAATTGAAACCCAGGAAACTGTAGCGCTTAAAATGTATACAACCAAAATAAAACATTCTTTACGATGTGGTTAGGTTGACATTTGGTAGCCACGTAAAATGCCATATAAGATAACCAAATAAGTCTTAAAATATCAAATTGGAATTGTTGAATCTAAGGAGGGTGTTCGGGATTGATGGCTGAGGAATCCCTACTTTTAACGACCGGGAGAACCACTTAATTAAGCAACTCAGACTTTACTATTATTTAATGTATTACCCGCACAAAAAGAAGAACCTGTTCGGTCGCTTCATTTTAGACAATAAACAAAACATAACTACAGGCCCATGGCAATAGAAATGATAACAAAACAAACAAATGAACATAGCAAATTGCAAAGACACACAATACACAACATCCACCCACCAAAATAGCACATATTTTTTAACAACAAAGTTAGAAGGTCTTATATAGAACAGTATAAATATAATAAACACTAAAAGCACTACTATACATTAGTCAATTGAGTCAATTGGTAGGGGACACTGCTTTTGTATCATCTGTTTGACAACACTGGATGACGTACGGATAGTAGCTACTCGAACACGATTGTCATGACCACGATGGATTTCTCCCACCACAGCCAATCTCCACTGTAGAGGTGGAACATCATCGTCCTTCAGAAGCACAACCATCCCTGGTTGAAGATTGGGGAATACAGTGGTCCACTTGAAACTCTGTTGGAGTTGGCTTAAGTAGTCATGTGACCACAATTTCCACAACCATTGGGGGCATTGTTGAACCAATTGCCACCTAGACAATCTGTTCATGGAAATGTGTTCGTAGTTTGACTCTGGTATTGCGGTGATAGGCCCACTTATCAAGACTTTGAGGGTCACTGGGATTGGCCGATAATTGACAAAGAGGACGAGAATTGAGGCAAGCTTCAATTTGTGCCAAGACTGTACACAACTCTTCAAAGGTTAGACTTGTATTGCCCACAACACGTCTCATGTGGAATTTCATAGACTTGACACCCGCTTCCCAAAGGCCACCAAAGTGTGGTGAGCCTGACGGTATAAAATGCCATTGTATACCCTCAACACTTGCAAAACCAGCCACTTGTTCCTTAAACTTATCATCCTGAAATAATCTATAAACAGCTCGAAGATAATTATTTGCTCCTACAAAATTAGCACCATTATCACTGTAGATATTATTACTCCTTCCGCGTCTGGCAGAAAATCTATGAGATGCCGCTATGAAGGCTTCTGTTGTCAGATCGCTTACCAGTTCAATATGAATACCCTTTGTTGCAAAACATATGAATATCACCGTGTAGCATTTTATCTTGATCTTGCTACGCCGCCCACCTTGACGAATTAAGAAAGGACCAGCATAATCCACATCACAGTTAAGAAATTGCCTTGCTGAACGTACACGAGATTCTGGTAACTGTCCCATCAGTTGTTGTGCTGCCCTTGCCTTTAACCTGAAGCATTTCATACACTTGACTATGTGGCGTACAACACTCTTGCTATTCACTATCCAATATCGTTGTCTGAGAGCTGCACGTAACAACTGGGAACCAGCATGAAGAAGTCTTAGATGCTCATTTTGGATGATTAATTTTGTGAGGTTGGAGCTTGCTGTCAAGATGATAGGGTGTTTCTGGTCGTACTCAATATCAGCATGTTGCAATCGACCTCCCACCCATAGAATATTGTCTTCGTCAAGGAAGGGATGAAGATTGCGAAGAGCGCTCTTTCCTCTAATTTCTTTAAGATCTTCGAGATCTTTGAGATCTTTAACCTCTTGTGGATATGATGATAGCTGTAGCTGTCTGATGAAATGATACAGAGTTGCTCGAAGCTCCTTCACCGTTATAGGACCTTGGTGTATAATTTGCTGTTTTCTTGCAATGGCTATGAAGTGCAATCTGGTTAATGATGAGAATCTCATGACAATATCCTCAGGACTGTGTGTCACTGCTATATACACTACTTGGCTCTTACGTTCAGTTGTCTCCTCCTCGGGAGTAATATACTTACATTGAGGCCATTGATCACCTTCCTTTGCCAGCCAATCTGGCCCATACCACCATTTATTGTGTTTTAAGAGGTCTTCTGGAGCTGCTCCTTGGACCGGATGTCAGCAGGATTGCATTGTGTTGGAAATTTTGTTTACAATCACAATCTGATGTCAAATGTTGAATTTCTGAGATCCTGTTTGCTACGAAGGTCTTCCATCTGGTAGGTGTTGCTGCCAGCCATGCAAATACAACTGTAGAATCTGTCCACAGATGTATGCTGTTAACGAGTAGATTTAACGTCGATACGGTCTTCTTTACAAGTCTGGCTAAGAGTAAAGCACCACATAATTCCAAACGAGGCAGTGATATCTGCTGCAGGGGTGCCACCCGTGACCTAGAACACAGAACATGTACGCTGATGTCACCCTTTTTGTTGACGCAGCAAAGATACACACAAGCTCCAAATCCTGCTTCGGAAGCATCTGCGAATCCGTGTATTTGGATGTTGGTTATAGTTCCATGACACTTAACCAATCGTAGTATTTTTATGTTGTTTAGGAGTGGCATTTGATCGTAGAGCAAACTCCATTCTTCTTGGGAAGCACCTCATTCCACTGCAAAGGACATGACCATAAACACTGCATAAATCTCTTGCAACGAAAAATTACTGGTCCTAGAAGACCAAGTGGATCGAAGATCGAAGATATGATACTTAGGACTATCCTTTTCGTGACTGGACCCTTATGAACCTTCACACATATATCAAATTGCAACTCATCCAGTGCAGGATGCCACAACAAACCCAATGTCTTTACTCCCTCAGAATGGTTGAACTTGAATGGTAGTTGCGTTTCTCTCTTCTGATCTGGGATTACTTCAAGTAAAGAGGCGTGATTTGCACACCATTTGAGGAGTTGGAATCCACCTCTTTCCAGTGTTTGAATTAGATCTTGCTGTAACTTTTTAGCCCTGTGAAGATTATCATGTCCTGTTTGAAGGTCATCCATTTACATATCCCTTCTGATAGCTTCTGACGTTTCGGGATAATTAACTGATGCTTCATTAGCTAACTGTATGAGACATCTGGTTGCAAGAAAGGAAGCAGATGATGTACCATATGTTACCATTGTTAACTGATAGTGCTCTAATGGTGCTTCTGTGTTTGAGCGCCATAATATGCGTTGTAAATTATAATATCTTGGATCAATGCGAATTTGTCTGTACATCTTAGTGATATCAGCAGTCATTGCATATGTATGTGTTCTGAAACGCAATACTATAGACTGTAGATCTTGTTGTAGGGTGGGACCAACCATAAGAATATCATTTAATGATACTCCGTTTGATGATTTAGCAGAAGCATCAAAGACGACCCGTGTCTTTGTTGTCGTGCTACTTTCCATGTGGACAGCATGATGAGGTAAGTAGAACGTTGGTTCCATAGTGGTATCGCACTCTGACCTTGAGTTGGAATGAGGTGCAGGCAACAGATTAATGTGGCCTAAGCCCTGGTACTCCTCCATAAACCTTACATAATTTTCTTGAAGAACTTCGTCCTTGCAGAATTTCCTTTCCAGATGTCAGAATCTGTTCTTGGCACCGATGGATTCCCCCAATGAGGCGTGGTCTGTCCTTCGAGGCAAACGCACGACGAAACGTCCTGTTTCATCCATTGATGTATTCTCAATAAAGTGTTGCTCACAATACCTTTCCTCGTCGGTGCATGGGAAAGATACAAACTCTTCTTGTTCCCAGAACCGTTGCAGCTGCTCGCTTAAATTAGGTTCATTTCTCAAGAAGAATTGTGTGGAAGCTGTCGGTTTCTTGTTTCCGGTACTCGTCGGCATCCTTCCAGCAAGAATACAACCCAATTCTGTCTCCTGTAGTACAGGATGATTTTGATCATGTGTCCGCCGCCCACCCTTTAATAGGTGAAGGAACAATTCAGAGCCTAAAAACATGTCTATATGACCAGGGGTGTGAAACTGATCATCTGCTAACTTAATGTCGTCAGGGATACACCACTCATCAATGTCTAGGCGTGTAGCTGGCATAGCACCTGTAATATTAGGAAGTACATAGCATGTTACATTAGCCGAGTACTCTGAAACCCTTGACATTAATTGTACGTCTACGCTCTGTGAAGCTGTAAGCGCAATGTCATTGATTCCTGCAATTGGCAATAAGTTGCGCTGACGTCTCAGTTTTAACCGCTGAGCAAGTGACTCCGTGATGAAGTTCGACTGTGAACCACAATCCAAAAGTACTCTGCAGGGGTGAGTGCAACCCAGGTTGTCCTTGACCTTGATGATCGCTGTAGACAATAACACTTGAGTTTGGCTTTGCTGTTTGAGACTACAATAGCTGCCCTGAGTAGGACCTAAACAAGCATTATCAGATTGTTTGCACTCCCCCGGACCCCTTTGGTACTTTCTGTCATCGTGTCCACTATTTTAACTTGGCCTAACTTCGTTCTTATGCACATCTACTGGCAAACGTCGTTCATTGTGAAGCAATGTATGGTGAGATGCGCCACAATTCCTACATTTGTGAGTTCTAGGACACTCGTTTACACTGTGACCATTTTGTAAGCAGTTGAAACATAACCCTCTTTGTTTGACATATTGCTTCTTATCATACAAACTAGCATGCAAGAAATCATTACATTTGTACAGGTTGTGGGTGTTATTACCACAGTAGAGGAAAGTCGCCTAATTTGGGGAGCATTTTGTAAAAATATTTTTAGTTAAAAAGAAACATATGATACTACAATGAATATTTGAGACATAATTAGTTGTTTTATTGCCCTCACTTTAGTGCAAAAGAAAATATCACTTATGAGCAAATTTTAAGATTAAATATTTTTTTAAAAAGACATGCGCCTCCCCAAATTAGGAACCCTAGGGCTCCAAATTTGGGGATGTTCAATTATCCTTACACAAAAAATTATTTATTTAGAAGAAAGTGATTTTTTGTTCTTTTTTGAAAGGCACAAACCACACACAAATTGTTTATTAAATGTATCAACACAATCTGTGTGTGCCCATTTGTTGCTTACCACACATCGAACCCAATTCTCACCTTCATGGTCATCAGAAAATAATCCTGCACAAATAATACACTCTGCATCAGATTCACTTTCACTTTCCAAATCAAGATCGTCATCAGAATCAACTAGTGAAATATTATCCTCAGATTCTGTTGAAGATTCCGAATGTTTGGCAGCCCTTTTCTTACGACGGTAAACTGGTGTTTTCAATTCAGAGCGTTTCTTGATAGTCGTAGTCTTACCGTTTCTCTTTGGTGAAGGACCCTTTTTCTGCGACTCTGCTAGCTGTCGTTTATAAGGTGATCCGGTGATGAGCTGGGCAGATCCAGTTCGGGACTTTCTTGTAGTAGGCTGAATTTTTATAGTGGGAATTGATTTGATGTTAGACGCCCGGATAAGCCTTATCTGAGGTGGCGTTGTTACAGGAACAGGATCAGGATCATGGGATGTCCCTGGTTGAGGCTCCTGCAGGTCATCGAGCTGTTGTGGGCTCTCAGCATTGTTCTCTTCAGGCTCTTCAAGAACAGCAAAATCATGAGGTCGGAAGTTGTTCCTATTACAAGGAAACAATCCAGTTTTGCGGAAACCACTAGCAGCCGCTTCAGCAGTTGCTGCCCTCATGTACGCTTTTCCAAAAATTTCCCCTATTTGGTAGACAGTGACTATTCGTCCAGGATTTCTTCGAATCCACTGCTCAACTTCCTGGGCGTAGTACGTCTTAAAAGGCCCCATAAATGAGACATCGAGTGGCTGCATTTTGTGAGTGCTATGAGAGGGCAAACACACAATGGCCACATGATTCTCTCGCCCCATGTTTATCACATCTATATTTCTCGTGTGAGAGTAGTGGCCATCTAATACGAGAATTGCAGGATCCTTCGAAGTAGGCTTCACGCTGGAAATAAAGTGACGAAACCAATCTGTAAATATGTCCGTTTGTATCCAGCCAGACGGATGGCAAGAATAAATAGAGCCAGGGGGAGTCCCATTCATGAGTTCCATCTTCATGTTCTTCCGAGGGAAGATAATTAATGGAGGGACAAAGTGGCCTGCAGGGCTCATACAAGTGACAACAGTTATAAAAGCCCCTCGTTCAGTCGCTTGAAGTGCTCCAATTTGTCGCTTTCCCTTTAGACCCACAATTTTTGTGTGCTTATGTTGTACAATTGATATGCCGGTTTCGTCACAGTTGTATAACCTAGATGGAGAATTATTGATACTGTCCATTGTAGGTTCAAAAATATCAAAAAACTTGAAAACTGCCTCTGGAGTGAAACTCTTTGCTCGGGCCATTGAGAGACCTTGAGGAGTGCGCACAGCAAGCTGTAGATTTCTTCTTAAGAAATTCTTCATCCATTTTTTCCCGGCCTACTCATTCTTTTTGGAGAAGGGGTTCGCAATTCCGTTTTTTACAGCAATCTGATATGCCATGCGACGAACATCCCTTTGAGAAAGGCCGAAGAATCTGTTTTCCATAATAAGGCAGTAGTCTGCGAGATCTTTTTCTAATTCAAATGGTAGTGTTGGCTTCCTGCCTATTTTGGATTGAACCACGTCACTAGGACATTTATCTAAATCCTTAACGTAGCGTTCTAGTGTAGTTTGAGGAACATGAAAGACACGGGATGCTTTAAGACTTCCCATTTCCTTATTGCGCATGGCCACAACTGCCGCCTTCATTTGTTCTGGATCCCATTTTTTCCTCGGAGCCATCTGTAAATATTTATTTTATAATAGTTTAAAAAGGTTGTGTTATTTAGGGACGTTGGTCTTCAAAGAAAAGTACTCCAAGTTATTTATAAAATTGCTAAGTGATATCTACAGATTATAACTTGACATTAAATATTTATAGAGATAAACAAATAAATCATTATTTTTATATTTAATATAAAAGACAATATAAAACTACCATATCTTAAAATTGGTTTACCGTTATATTTTGTTTTTTTAAATATTCTAATATTTTTTAGCAAATATTAGATTATTATAAAATTATGTTTAATTCATTGATGTGAAGAACGTTTTGGGTTCTTAATTTGGGGATCCCCAAATTAGGAAACCTAAGACTCCCCATAATAGGCTCCATAAAATGATTATCTTTGACATTCTAAAAATATGTTCAAATAGTTACTAATTTTAATAAATGTAACCTCTAAAGAAAGCCACTTTAATACCAATTATAACAAAATTAGCAAATATTAGAAATATAAATACCTTTACTCTGTAATCTTGAATTTATTCGAGCTTAGCAAAAACTTTCAGGACACAAATAAAATGTTAGAACCGACTGCTCCAATACTCGTGGAGCTACTGCGCTGTTAACAGCCAAACAATGAGGAAGCGTCCTTTCCTTCAATTTCCAGTGTTCGTCGATAGGTAGCAGCACATCCTTACTCCAAATATTGTACCTCCCCAAATTAGGAACTCACCCCAAATTAGGCGACTTTCCTCTACTGTCACTGCCTTTGTGAAGTGAAACTAGTGCGCTGGTGTGGCGAGGCAGCCTCGTCCCGTTGTAATTTATATCATGTTTGCCTAAATTGATATATTCATTATCAAAAGGCCTAATATTTTCTGATGCCTACCTTCGGAGTTCCAAAAATTCAATGAAACAATCTAATGTTGGGAATGACTTGTCAGAAATTGTTAACTCCCATCCTCGCCTTGTCATAGCATCAATCCTCGGTGTGAATAGATGGACAAGAAGTAGGTCATGTAAAGGTATGTCAATGTTGAGCACCCTAACTGCATTTAAGTTACTCTTTGCAGTGTTAATGAATTGTAGCAATTCTACTGCAGATTCCTTACGGATAGGTTGAATATCTAGCAATTGCCTTATATGGGTAGATGCGATAAGACGATTGTTTTGGTATCTATCCTCAAGTACCTTCCATGTCACTGAATAATTATCCGTCGTAAGAGGTATGTTCTGTATTAACTGTGCGGCCTGACCTTAAAGTGATGACACAAGATACTGAAACTTCTGGATTGTAGGCACTTGTCCGTTTTCATGTACTATGACCTTGAAACTGTCCGCAAATGTTGTCCATTTCTCATATTCGCCATCGAAAGTAGCTAATTTTATTGCAGGTAATCGTATGCCAGAATTATTACAGCCATGTGAACTTGAGTTTACTGATTCTGCTGACTCATTAATTGTTAAACCTGGCGCTACCGTAGTGCGTTATATTAAATCCTGCATATTTGCACAAACTGTGTAGTATTTATCCTCAAATTCTTGCCTATATCCTTCAATTTCAGTAGTTGAATCTAGATCAGTTTGTTCAATTTGTAATTGAACTACCTGAAATTTGTCCCAGATTTCATTTACTTTCTTATAACGTACCTTTACTTCATTTATGCTTGTATTTCTTTCATTAAATTGATCTATAAATGTTTGCATACGTGTGAGACTTCCACTTAAAACACCACGATTTTTTGTTAGTGATTTAAGTTGTTCTTGCGCCATAATTATTTTAAACCAATCATGAGATGCCAGAGAATAAGACATGCACAGACATACCCTATGCAAAACAAACCTCTTTTTAAACTTCTAAGTTAACTTGCTATAGTTGTGAGCACGACACTGCTCGTTGGGATGAAAACTTACTATTAAGTTGACTTGCTATAGCTGGTCAATCGCGTGACGTCACAATGTGTTTGTGTGCGTGCGCTTTTGTCTACAATCTACGATGGTTGACTGTAATGTTTATATTCAGCTAAGTTGAAACAATTCCCATACGTCAATACTTATTATTAAAACCAGTGAATAAATGTAATAGAAAATAGTACTCAAAATAAACGTTTGAGATACACATCTTATTGTTATACTCGCGAGAATATTACACTGATAATGCTATTTATGTGACTGGCTCACAAATCACTAACGACACTGTAATCTAGTCACTCGTTTTCTTAACTATCCTGCCCGGAGGACCAATGTTCGGGATTGACGGCTGAGGAAACCCTATTTTTAATGACCGGGAGGACCACTGAATTAAGCAACTCAGGCTTTACTATTATTTAATGTATTACCCGCACAAAAAGAAGAACCTGTTCGGTCGCTTCATTTTAGACAATAAACAAAACAAAACTACAGGCTCATGGCAATAGAAATGATAACAAAACAAACAAATGAACATAGCAAAATGCAAATACACACAATACACAACAGAGGGTGAGGGGAGAAAGGGGGTTTGGAAATGAGAGTAAATTGCCAACTTTCCAAAGAAAATATACTTTTATGCATGAAAGAAAATTTAAATTTGCCAATTTGATAAAAGGGCCAACCCACGTAACCATAAATTTAGAAAGTTTGGAATTCGAAAATTTACTGCTGGGAAATGGGATGGACCTCTAAAATTTCCTAAGCTATAAGAACTCGATATGTTCCAAATGTGGGTACACTTTATAGTAAATCTCCCTCAACCCTAACACCATAGCATAATTAGTAGTACATAAGGGTTTAACTCAAACGAATATTAAGGCACAGTGATAAAAAATAAAAAAATAAAATATAAATGGTATTGATGTTGACAGCAAAAATAATCTTTTTTCTAAAAAGCTCTTTTTATAAAAATAGGATTGTTGTAAGTCATTTGAAACATTAAATTTGTAAAGGCAGAGTAATAAAGTCTAAAGTAATAAAAGTAAATCATTACACAAACTAAAGCCTATCTTAAAGTGGATAAATTAGATTTACAGATAAATATATACTATCGCATATCTAGTAGCGACATAAAAATTAAAATATACTAATTCAGGCGACAAAACTGTTGACCAAGATTATCTTTTGATAATAATGATGCTTCATATTTAATATGTTTCTGTAAAAGAGTCTATTATTTAATTTATGCTCATTGGTGAAATGTGATGCTCTTTTTTCAAACATGTTTCTATAATCATGCTTAGGTAAAGCTTGCATTGTCATTGGAGTGTGACGGCCGGCCAGAGATTGCGCTCGTTTGTGCACTCAGATTGTAGACTAGGTAATATTTTATTCCTAAGTTTTATATTTGTAAACTGCCATAACTGGTTTGTGATATCCATGGTTAACTAAAGATCGTACTTGAAGGAACTATCAAAATTATGATGGCTGGATGCTCACCAATAAAGCGAAATACGTCAAAGCTCGATCTAGTACGTTACGAAATCAAAGTGACCAAAATATTATGAAATATATAAACGTTTAAATTTTTTTGACACACATTTGAATAAAATGTATGTTAAATCTTATCTTTATATTATTATTGTAATAATTTTTTGATGATAGTGATCATAATTTTAGCTTCAAACCTATCCAAACTACATAATCAGAACCTTTTTTGCTTTAATTTAGTAGATAATTTTTATACCAAACACTTAATAACTATAGCTGTGATTAAAACAATATTTGGGTATAGTTAAGAATAAATCTTTTTCATATACTTTGTATTGTCAACAATTTTACTTACCTTACTAAACTCTTTTATTGTGATATAAATATTTAATTTCTAAGAAAATCTGCAATTATTAATTGTATGAAAATATTGCTCTAAAATAGTAAAGTAATCTTATACTGAAAGAGGTTTCAGTGTCATTTTTTAAAATATTTATTTCTATTCCCCTTTACTAAAATTAATAGATATTTAATTTTCCATACAGACACGAGAAGGTGTTGGACAAGTATAATTGGACAAAACTTTATAAGCTTTTTGTTGTGTAATCCTAACGCGCGTTTAGGGAGATAAACTTCATTTTCAGACTTGATTTTATTATAAACTGATTTAAAACCGATGTGTTAACTTCCATTGCACATTAATATAAAATAATCATACTGATAGTACCGCCTCTACTACCCTTTTGGGTTATACGTTTAACTGGTCACAAAATAATTAATTATTCATTTACAAGTGCATTTCCAAGACTGCCGTCAACTTGGCTCTGCCCAATGATTTGTGTTTATTGAGCTGCACTAACGTAGCACTAACGATTTCGCTAGATCCGTTCGTTTGTGCTTTCATGAGCGGGGCCAAGTTTATGAACCTAAATTGTTTTTCTAGTTGCTACATTACATATTATTGAGCTATTGACCCCTGCATTAATTACCCTCTGTGACAATTGCATTATTAACGTATTATGACGCATGCACTCCCGGCCCTATTGTAATGGATAAATTGTTGACATATTATTTATGAGCCTTGCACTATTTACATAATATTAAACTTGCTGTTTTTCTTATTGTGTCGCCTAACCTTTTGACCTGCTATGACACTCGCATTATTTGTCTTGAGCTACGATAACTGCATTACTGTCCTTAGATAATATAAGTACGACGCAATAATCAATTCAAAATAATGTAAACAATCTTTAATGGATTCATGATGAAATACTTAACTATACAATGACCGATTTTATCAGTTGATATGACTGTGCCAACTGACAACAAGCAACTTACAAACTAAATATATTATAAAAGCGTAAAAACTAACAGTTTTCTTGACCATTAATTAAAAGTTATTTTAGTTGTTTTTTTGCAAAACTCAACTACTTCAAAACGACTGGAAATAAGTTATAGGTCTTTGACACATCATATATCTTCTAGCCAGTCCAACTTAATTGACAAAGTATAACTAATATAAAGTCCACATCTATATCATCATTAAATGCCACTGAGTCTAAAGGGTTTTTACACTAATCCAGATGCACACAAAAACATGTGTAGATATCCCGGGCCACGGACAAGGAAACAACAGACACACAGTCTTACGGGAGTTTCACTGCTCTCCTTGAAGCAGGTTCAGTCCTTGGGCACTGGGGACCGCTACTTGAAGTTATCAGTGATAATTGCACTTACAAGTGAGCTATTTCTAAACAACTCCTTTTCAAATTGATCGTTGTAAAGTCAACAAGCTGGCGAGTAAGTTTCCAAGGGTGGAAGTCTAAACGCAATAGTTCAGTTATCAGTTAGACACTCTCCTTTACTAACCCTTTTCAGTGACTTTTGTTTTTTGCATTTTGTTATTTTTATATTTGTTCGCTTGAAAGTATTAACAGGAAGAAAACTGCAATATTCAATTCAACACTCATATTATGATAAATCTATGCAAGTCGGAATTGCGTAAGTTTAAATCCTTCCTTTAAATTTTGTTCAGCTACGTAAAGTTTTGTATTTTAGATTAATTTGAAGTTTCAGATGGATTGTTAAGCTTTATATATTTGAGTAAGATTCTTATGAATTAGTTTAAGGCCTAGTTTAGTTACTCCAAGTCTTACAACCCGTCCGAGCTATATTAATAAATACTAAATAATGTACTAATATTGTTTCTGTACAGCACAGAGAAAGAGGCTAAATCTAGTTTTATTGCTAGTTTATAAGCATGATGCTTAGAAATCTTTGTCTTTGTTGTAATTTTCATTTGAGATTTAAAATTCAGTATTCTTGACTTTGAAAGTAAATTATTCGCAAGGATTGGTTGAAAAGAGCACAATTGATGACGTTTATGGTGACGTCACCATAACCTTACCACCAGTTTGCGCCTTGTTTAGTGAATACGGAAATGGAGCAAATAATAAGGCGCATCTTTGGGAGTATCTTGGATTCAAAGTGGTGCCATTTCTAGACTTGTGCCAGAGCAGAATTGCACTCGTTAGTGAATCCAGGCCCAGTAGTTTGTTTAAATTGAATGCCAAGATTTCCCATCCATCTATGGATAGAACTAAAATTAAGTAAATAAACAACATTATGAATCTATAATTGAATATTAGATTTTAAAATAATAATCGTTAACTAAAGTAACGATTCTTCATTATGGTTCTTTTACAATCAGTCATACCCTCTTTTTTTTTAAGGAAATGGTTCTCAACTGTATTTTATGTGTACGTACAATACATATGTTTCAATATGGGCGTAGTATGTTACTCAAATAATTCTAATATTTACTTGATATGGTATCAGTGGCGGCTCGTCACTTTAGAAGCTGGAGGGCGCAGCCTGTTTAATTCATAAATTATTTCTAAATTATATATATTAAAAGAAGACACAAATTTCGGAATATGTTTTGTTAAATATTCATTTAGTTAAACTCAAAAATTATTATAACAAACAACATGGAAAGATAAAAAAAAACTTCCCCAAAGGACGTGGATGTGTTGTAGAAACTCTGCAGCTGTGTAATGTGCATACATATATAGGTTTGTATGTTTTCACTTTGTTCCATACAAAATTCAGGACATGGCCTACCTAATGAATTTAATTCTGTTTTTTGATCAAGAGTTAATCTTGCAATATTCGTTTTCTTACGCGCCTGAATTGAACTATTCATATTAAGCGTAGATATAAAAAATATTAAAACATATAACTCAAATACACATTATCCTAAAATAACCCTACATAATACTATTATAAACACATACGTCACACACATCCTCAAGATGCAGGAGCACACAGGATGACTGACAACAATAATTGGTGGTTCACACTATAAACATTTCACAAGTTTCAACCTTAGGGCGCGTAAGGGAGTGCGCCTTCAAAAGAAGAATAAGCAATGCTAACTAGCTATAGCAAGATGGGGACAACGGGTTAAGGGGAGGGAAGGTTTGGTTTCACAATTTCAGGCGCTGACCGCCTCGCGCCCGACCGCATGCCATTTTAAAAACATTGCCTGCTATTACTTAAACCAAAAACATATTTTTCTTGAAACTATTATGGCAGGATAAAATTGTCGTGAGAGTGCGAATAATATCTTTAAAAGGAACTGGGGATTCGTGGGGTTGGGGGGCGTGAGCCTCCGTGCCTTAGGGACGAGCTGCCCTTATATAGTATAACAGTTCGTGGACATGTTAATTAAAGGGTTTTGTAATTAAAATAAATTCTAAGCATTATGTAACCATTTTCCTTCTTCTATATCTATCTTCAGGGATAGATCGGCCTAGAACATCCCTAAAGTGGGCTTGATGACTCACCAAGCCAGCGAGGCTGGTTCCATTGAGTGGCCGGCTTAGAGTGCTGTACTAAAAATAGTATCAGCTGAACTCCCTAGGGACGGGAATAACCTTCTGCAGTAATCTCAGAAGAAAAACTTCCTTATAACTGGAGATGGAACTTCTATTACTCCTCCTAATGGGAAGATATACATATTTGTATATGTATGCACTGTACATGTCTAGTTTATTATTGTTACTGTATCATAGAGTGATATTGTATATTTTTAGGGAAAATGTGTATATTTTGCTAAACGATCGCCCCCTCTCTCTCTCTCTCTCTCTCTCTCTCTCTCTCCCGCTCTCATCTACATCTTTTGCCTGATAAATCTTGAATATAATTTTTTTTTTCATAGCTTTTCTTCGTATGTTTCATAATTTAATTTTCCCCAGTGTTATATGCCCATTTTTAAACTTTATTGATGGTATTTGTGTGCTGTAGTCTTTAATAATGTATGTATTCTGCCTTTAAAAAATAAACTATATAAAGTTTGTTGAATACAACCTCTTCATTAGTGTAGCACCCTAACCAGCCAGCTATCCTAAAATCATATAGGATAAGCGTGTTCAACGGCCGTCTCCCCTTGCAACATTAAAATAAATACACATATGTGACGCCCCCTCTTCCACAGAGTCCACACACTTGTCCTCGAGGAAATACACATATGTGACGCCCCCTCTTCCACAGAGTCCACACACTTGTCCTCGAGGAAAGAAGGCAGGGAAAAAGAGGAAGGACTTCATTAAAGCAGCCCCCCCTGAAGGCTACACATCTGCCTGAAATTCATCGTTTCCTCCTCCACCCACTCACTACCATTTACATTCCGAGACCCTCATGTGCAGGACAGGACGTTGAACCTCCTCAGAACGTAAATATTCAACCATCTTTTCCCTATCGTTCTATATTCAACGATCCTAGAACTCAATCCTAATGGTATCCTTTCCCCAACTCTCAAAGGAATCCTTCTTTTCGCACCTCTCAATCAATATTAAAGCATTTTTGTTCAATAAAATGTTGAATACTATAAATACAATAATTTAAAAGATATATTAGGTCCCATTGGCGAGGCAGTGCCTAAATTATTCCACTTCCTGAGAACACCTGACTTGAGACTTAGCGTCAATCTTCAAATGTAACTCTCCAAATTCCAACGATCCAACAAATAATAACTGATTGCCGAGTTATTATTATTATTATTATTATTATTATTATTATTATTATTATTATTATTATTAGCACCGCGTCTTACTACCCGTTCAGGTTGTACGCACTTACGCTAATGTGCAATGGTAGGGTGATTGTGAGATGAAATGAAGGACCTACAGTTTAACGTGGAATCCGAACCACGGTGGAGGCCTGTCATTCCTCACATTCACGAGTTGTGATCAATACACGTCTTGTCAGAGGTGAAGGAAGGGTTTGGTATTCAGATAAACCTTTGCCGGTACCAAGGATTGAACCCCGGACCCCAGCATAGAAGTCCGACACCTTACCCCTAGACCACCATGATTGCCAAGGTAACAACTATACCTATGTATATAATTTAATAAACCTATTTCTGATATTGAAATTGCGAGAAAGTTATTGAATCACTGTTTAAAAAAACTAGCACTCATTTTAAAGGTTAGGGATGGAGAATATCATCAAATATAGTATCTTCCAACAAAACCCTGATTTTATTAAGGAATTTCCAAATTTCTGCCGAGTGCACTGTGGCTACTCACTACAATCAATATTTGCTCAAGTGATCATGGGAACCCTGGTTTGTTTATGCTTGTATATTGGTAATTAAACCATTTCTTTTTGGTTAAAAATAGTATTAAAATTCTTACTAGAGTGGTTTGGTCCAGTAAATATATAAAGAGCTCTCAAATTATTGTGGAGGTGATACACATATGTTTTGTTTTAAATTAAACACCGAAAGCTCAAAATGGGCCTTTGACGAGTAAACCTTTAACTAAAAATTCGAGTGAAACATCATTCTTTAATATTTATCTTTCTTAATAAAATGTTTTGAATACATTTTAAAACAATAATTTGAAACCATTGCTGCAACAAACTTCTATTAGTTGTTTATTGTATTTGTAAATTTAATGTTAATTTGATAATGGACTCATATTGGTTGAAATTGTGTCTTACATAAAATATTAAATTTGAAGATATTCACTTTTGATGTAGTATACAAAAATAAATAATCTCCCGAATGAATGTATTATAAGCGAGAGCAACTGATTGTAGGACATCCATTATATAATTAAGTTTACAAAGTATAGCCCATATGTTGGCTCTCAGATAGCCATAAAATGTTCCAAATATTCTTGATATTAGAATTTCGAAGCTTGTTGTAGAATCTCTTTCAGCTCAATATAACCTATTTTGGGGATCTTACACACGAGGAGTGGCAGTGCAAAGAGAGCCCCATTATTCTATCCGACACACTTGTGGACGATACAAATGTTCCTTTAACCGGACTCTGGGGTTTGTTTATAAGCGAAGTTCTATTGGCCATGGCCTGCGAACAAATAATGTACGTTGTTGAGTTAATTCTCCAGGGAGTCGGGGACTGCTAAATTGAGTCCCTTTGTGACTCCAGTTCCCAACCACTTTCATTCGGTCACATTGTGGATCAAGCGCATTATGTATTTAGCTCATCTGACCCAGGTACAAAGAGCTATTCCTACTTGCGGAGTAATCCTGGACAAGAGGACAGTTTGGTTTAGAAAGTATTCTCACACGGTTAATGGGGTATTAGTGACGTTTAAATACTTACTTACTGGGGGAGGAGGAGCAAGAACCTATAGCATTAATTTACATATCTTTGAAACATATAGAATTAGGTTGTTTTTAAATTCTTGAACCTCATCTTACTATACCCTTCCGGTCTATACGCATTTTAACTAAGCCTTGGGCATACACACGTGTACCACTATAATACCACGGTCTTACTGTGGCGCTACCTACCAAGATGAACATGATTAGCCAGCGACTAGAAAACTAGAGCTAATCACGCCGGAGCTAGAATACCGACCACTACTTGTATGACGGTAATAGTTATCAATCTTCGAGGACAAAATGGCTGAAATAACCCGACAGAAATGTAACGGCTTTATCATCCAATATTATTACTTTTCTTAACCTTGTGATTTATTGGCTTGAACAGCTAAGAGTTTCTAAAATCTATATCCTTTTTATTGTCACTTAGTTAAATCAGAAACTGTATTGCCATGATAATGTAGGAATTATATGAATCAGTGGCGTATGCAGGATTCAATTGGGAGGGGGGGGGGGCACTCAATATATGAAAGCATATTTTTGAAACTATGTAAAGAAACTGTATTTCTCAATTATCAGCAATAATCATAGTTTTAGATTATTCATAATAATTAATAACCACTAACCAACCAGAAATGTAGCTTGTAAGAGGAATACTTCATACCTTATAGGCATTTAGTTTGGTCATTACGTTAGGTAGTGTAAGGATAAAATAAAATATGTAAGCTTTCACAATTTAGAATTATGTTTAATAATTCTTAACACATGGTAACAATATAAGATTTTTACAGCTATTCTTTATCTTTATAATTATAAATAGTTAAATAGTATCTAGCATAGTAGTAATTTTAGATAAAATTAATACAAATTAAAGAAATAGTGTTTAAATATTGACGATATTATCAACAGTGGCGTAAAAAATCGTGGGAAACCATAGTGTCAAAAAATAAAAATAAACCAAATAAGGTGAATAAAAACTATTAGCACAAGCCACAAAGTCACAAACCTCTAAGTGAAAGAGCATCTTCTATTGCTTTAATTGTAGTGATTGATAATTTTTGAGATATTCACTTTTATGTTTCTATGTACAGTAATTAAATCTAAAAACGTTAGCTGGTCCTCCCACCCCCAACCCCCACCCTCTGGATACTCCCCTGATATCAATGATTAGATAACTTGTGATTAAACTAATTGTATTTGAGCAATTTTAAGTAATTATAATATTTTTATTAATATCCCCGTGGTCTTACACATAATAAAAGCTTTTCTTTTATGTTATAGATAAATGCATATAATGCAAATTTTAATATTAAGAACTAAACATAACATAATAGGCAAGGGCAGCGTCTTTCAGTTTTTACATCAAAACTTTATTTTTGTCAATATAAATCAAATATTGCTTCAGTACAGATTAATTTTCTTCACATTGTGACTTCAACATTTCTTAAATATGTATTAAGGTGTCTTCATTTAAAAAATTTGTATCTAATGCTTCTATGCTCATGAAGGGTATTCTACAAATGGTAATATCATCATGCGAAGAAAATTAAACTCTTTCTCTGTACTACAGAAATATTGTATTTGTTTGGGTCAAAAAAGTTTTGCTAAAAAAAACTCAAGGCAGTAGCCAGGGGGATTTTGGGGGTTCCACAACCCCCCCCCCGTCCCAAATTTTATGAACAAAATATATTTGGCTTTTTGGTTAAACCAGTATCAAAATTAAGATACAAGCACAAATTAGGGGCTTTGTTACCATAAAAAACACTTCAAAGAGTTTCTAAAGATATTTAATATTTAGAAATTTTCCTAGCCTTCGGCAATGAGGGTGTTATCTGGCCATAAAAAACACTTCAAGTAGCTTTTATAGTGGTTTAATATTTAAAAATTTTCCTAACCTTCAGCAGTTATGGGGTGATGCTGCCATAAAAAATTCTTCAAATAGCTTCTAGAACTGTTTATCATTTTAATTTTTTTTAGCTTCCGGCAATTGGGAGATGTGCCAACTACCCCCTAACCCCCCTGAAATTATTGCCTTGAAAAAAACTGCAAAAGCACTGGCCCTTTATAACATTCCCGACATCCCCACCTTAATAAACAAAACAAAACCAAACATGTAATTTTTATATGTCTATCAGCTATACACATTCTTGTTATTTTGTTTAATGTTTTAAGTTCAGCTTCTATTAAGTAAAACCCTACTTTTGATATTTGATTTCGTATTTAATTTAACCCTTTCCAGCCCAAATTAACTAAGGTATATTCTAGGAAATATATTTTATAAATTTATTTTAAAATTTCTGCATAGCTTGCCAAACTTAGATAGATAATATAATTTGAAAATTCTTCTTAATATGTAGCCATTTGGGTACATCGGGCATTGGTATTTTTTAAAGATAAAAAATAATGTAAGAAATCAAACATAAAAAACAACGTAGCTGTTTGGTCATACTACTAGGTACATTTTATGCAGTGAAAGGAATGTTTACAAATGTTTCATGCTCTATGGTTGGCAGCAGTACTTCTATTGTTTTCTTTTGGTAGATCATTGTTGTTGGTATTTTCGTGTTGGATATAACTGTATTGTAATGGTTGTAAATATAAATTTGTACATTATGAGAAAATATATTAGTTGTAATGGTCAAAATTATTACAATTAAACATTTGGTCCTCCGGGTTCAGATAACGAGTCAGTTTTTGTTTCTCCACAGTTCAAATAACAAGTAATATTTGATTAAATGTCGCAGTTTTTATTCAGTGCATGAAAACAAGGCACTTAGATCTTCAGATATGTGTCTCGTCAAGAAACAAACTTCTTCAATTAAGTGAGTCCAGTCCAATTTAATCCCGTCCTGTATCTATTGTAACTACCTTCCTCTTTTTCTTTCATTATAACACGTCTCTATTATTGTAGTTTTGCTTGTGTTTAAACACTTTGTTATTTCAACATGGCCACAGACACAGATATAAAGGGCCTTGTAGCAAAAAGGGGACAAATCAAGGCTAGAATCACAAGATTTAAAGCGTATTTTCAAACATTTGATATTCAACAACGTTCATTAATTCAATTAAAATTGCGACTATCAAAATTAGATCAGTGTTGATCAGAATTCGATTCATTGCAATCACAAATAGAATTGGTCGATGACAGTGACCTACATTTAAATGAACGTGAACATTTTGAGAACACTTATTTTGATTTAATGGCATCAGCTGAAGAATTTATTCAAACACACTCCCATGATACCAGTTCAACTACCACAACAAATGAACAAACAAATATGTCAGTCAAACTTCCAACTATAAATCTGCCTTCTTTTAGTGGAAGTTACGAAGATTGGTTACCATTTTTGAAGTGTTTAATTCACTTATACACAACAATGAGTCACTAACTGACATACAGAAATTTCACTATCTTCGCTCATCTTTGAAGGGCGACGCAGCCTATGTCATTCATTCTCTTGAACTTACGTCAGCCAACTACACAGTAGCATGGAATTTAGTACAAGAACGGTTCCAAAACAAGAAAATAATTGTTGAGAAACACGTTAAGGCTCTCTTTGACCTACCAAAGGTGGAGAGAGAATCGCCCACTTCTTTGAGACAATTATTAGATAGTACTCTAAGACACATCAGAGCTCTCAAGGCATTAAATCAACCCACTGATAGCTGGGACACATTGGTGGTTCACTTACTTGGTTCCAAACTAGACACGACTACGTATCGTGAATGGCATTGCGTGGCATCATCAGATCAGCTACCAACATTGTCTGACCTTACACTCTTTTTACAGCGTAGGTGTCAGGTACTTGAAGCTATTTCAACTAATCGTCTTCAAACCAGCAAAACACAAACAACAATGAATACACATAAGCCATTCGTGAAGGCGAGTTCAGGTTCCAAACCATTTGGAAACACATGTTTAGTGTCACAGTATGCTGCATGTAATTTATGCAATGCTTGACATCCATTGTTTCATTGTGAACAGTTTAATGTCTATTGAAGATAGGTTCAAGCAGGTCAAAAAACTTAATTTATGTCTTAACTGCCTCAAGCCAGGTCATAGAGTAGGTCAATGCAAGTCAGGTTCTTGCAAAATGTGTGACAAATCACACAATACTTTATTACACTTTCCTGAAAATCCAACAATGGATAGAAAATCAATATCTCTCAACAATGAAACTAATCAATGCATTGACCCCAACTTGCAGTCACAATCATCAGTGACTTTAACTCATTCTTCAGGCACTGTCAAAAAACCAAGTCAGGTGCTTCTCTCCACCGCGTTGATTGACATTGTAGGTGCTAAGGGGACTTCAATTACTTGCAGAGCACTGTTGGACTCTGGATCTCAGTCAAACTTCATAACTGAGTCATTATGTCAACGATTGGGTCTTAAACGAGTCAAGGTTTTTACACATGTTACAGGTATAAATGCGTCTACAAATGAATCTACATATAACGTCAACACATCCATCAAATCCAGATTCAATGCCTACAAATCGAATCTAGATTTCCTTTTTCTACCAAAAATTACTGAACAACTTCCAACCACACGTGTTGACCTTTCTTCTTGGACAATTCCATCAACAATTACATTAGCTGATCCTAAATTCTATGAGCCATGTAAAATCGATATTTTGCTTGGAGCTGAGATCTTTTGGGATTTGATGTGCGTAAGTCAAGTTAAACCGTCCAACGAATCACCCATCTTACAAAAAACAAATCTAGGTTGGATTGTGGCAGGGAAGGTGTTTCGCGAATGTTCATCACCAGCAAAATTTTGTCATTTTGTTTCTACACACAATATTGATTTACAACTTCAGAAGTTTTGGGAGATTGAAGAATGTAATGCTACACACAACTACTCTGGTGATGACTTTAAATGCGAAATACACTTTTCGGAAAACATATCTCCGACACCAGAAGGAAGATACATTGTTAAAATGCCATTTAAAGACAATTCAAGGGAATTGGGGGATTCAAAGGAGCTAGCTACAAAAAGATTTGATCAATTAGATAAAAGGCTGGCTAGGCAACCTGAAATACATGAGCAATATTGTGCATTCATGCGTGAATACGAACTTCTCGGGTACATGGGACCATTGCAAGATCAAGAAATTTGTTCACCATCAAGTGTGGAATATTATATTCCACATCATCCAGTTTTTAAAACCTCGAGCACAACAACCAAGCTTCGTGTCATATTCGATGCATCAGCAAAAACTAGTTCTGGATCATCATTGAATGATATTTTGATGGTTGGCCCAACTGTGCAAGATGATCTCTTTTCTATTATCATACGATTCAGGACGCACAAATATGTGCTAACGGCAGACATTGAAAAAATGTACCACCAAATCAAAATGGATTCGTCGCAATTGAATTTACAGAAGATTATCTGGAGAGAGAATCCTAGTATGCCTCATCAAGTTTATCGCTTGCTAACAGTAACATATGGAACAGCTTGTGCACCATACTTAGCAACACGAACTTTGCAACAATTGTCACGAGACGAACAAGAACATTATCCCATGGCGTCAGAGGTGGTAAGGAAAGACTTCTACGTCGATGACCTCATGACAGGAGTGGACACCATTAAAGAAGCTGTGACCCTTCAAAATCAGCTGATAGCACTTTTACAACGTGGCGGATTTCATTTAAGGAAATGGTGTGCTAATGAGGAAGAGCTGTTGGCCAACATTCCTCCAGAAGATAAAGAGAGCAATCCGACTCTTCAAGTTGACCAAAATAGCACCATCAAGACATTGGGTCTGTGTGGGATCCAAAGCGTGACACTTTTCACTACTCAATTAACAATGTGTCACAGAACGTAGTAAATCGAGTCACAAAACGAACAATTTTGTCGGTGACAGCTCATATTTTTGATCCATTAGGGTTGATCCGACCAGTCATCCTGAAGGCCAAGATTATCCTTCAAGAATTATGGCAGTTAAAATTAGGTTGGGATGAATTGGTCCCAATCAGTTTGCACTCAAGTTGGCAACAATGCCTTTTATCGCTCACAAATCTCGATAAAATGCAAATCAAGAGAAGAATTCTAGCAGTTGACACAACCGTCCAGTTGGAGATTCACGGTTTTTCAGATGCATCGGTGTCTGCTTATGGCGCATGTTTGTATTTAAGAAGCACAGACTCAGAGAGTTGCGGTACAGTCAACCTCATTTGTTCTAAGTCCCGTGTAGCTCCACTCAAAAAATCATCGTTGCCAAGACTAGAATTATGTGGAGCATTACTATTGGCGGAACTTACACATCGTACCCTATTAACCCTTAAAAACATCACCAAATGTTTCTACTGGACAGATTCAACTATTGTGTTAGCATGGTTGGCATTACCATCATCAAATTGGAATACATTCGTGGCAAACAGAGTTGCCAAAATTCAAGAAATCACTGAAATTGAAAATTGGCGACATGTTAGAACGCATGAAAACCCTGCTGACCTTGTGTCTAGAGGTGTGTCAGCTGAGCAGTTAGTTCACTCGAGTTTATGGTGGCATGGTCCAGATTGTCTAATCCAGGACTCTAGCTTATGGATGAAACCTATTTGCTCTCTGGAAGTTCCAAATGAAGAGATGCTAGAGAGGAGGAAGAATAACACCACACTGGTCAGCATAGTTCCAGACTGTGCGTTAATTGATAAATTCTCATCGCTTAACACACTTGTACACATAGTTTCATACTGCTTAAGATTCATTTACAACACCAGACATACTAACGAATCACGTCGAAGGGGATCACTTACAGTGAATGAAACCAAGCTAGCACTAACAACCATAATTAAAATTGTGCAACATCAAAGGTTCCAGAAAGAACTTTCGGATCTAAGATCCCATCAACAAGTTAATCAAAAGAGCAAACTTCATTCCCTGAACCCTTTTCTAGACAACAATAGAATCATCAGGGTGGGCGGACGTTTACAAATCTCCAACCTCACACCAGATCAGAAGCATCCAATTGTGCTACCTCAGGGACACAAACTGACAGATTTAATAGCCAGCAACGAACACTTGAAACAACTTCATGCTGGGCCACAAGCAATACTTAGTGCGCTAAGACAAGTGTATTGGCCACTGAATGGTAGAAACTTATGCAGGAAGATTGTGCACAATTGTATTAAATGTTTCAAGGCCAAGCCCAGAGGCGTACAACAAATGATGGGAGAACTTCCCAAGAGCAGAATAGAATCTTCTCGTCCATTTCTGCATACAGGAATTGATTATGGTGGTCCAATACCAATACTACAAGGAAGAAGAAGAAGAGGAGCGAAGAAAATAAACAGTTACATAGCTCTTTTCGTATGCTTCGCTACCAAGGCTATTCACCTTGAACTGGTGAGTGATCTAACTACAGAATCATTCTTAGCAGCCTTGCGAAGATTCATGGCACTAAGAGGCAAATGTCTTCATATTTATTCTGATAACGCTACCAATTTTGTCGGAGCAAACAATGAACTTCTGGAACTTCGCAATCTACTTACTTCTGATGACCATCAAACGGAAGTGACATCCACTCTAGCCAAAGACAACATTGAATGGCACTTTATACCTCCACGAGCACCCCATTTCGGTGGTTTATGGGAATCAGGAATTAGGCTTGTCAAATATCATCTGAACAGAATTTTGGGAAATTCCACGCTTACATATGAGGAACTAAACACGATTTTAACACAAGTAGAGGCGTGTCTAAACTCCCGTCCTTTAACGCCTCTGTCCAGTGATCCTTCCGACCTTTCTGTTCTTACCCCCGCTCATTTTTTGATAGGAGACTCACTAGTGACCACTCCAGATCCAAGCCTGGCATCACTTCAGATGAATCGACTATCACGCTGGCAGCATGCGCAACAACTTTCTCAGCATTTTTGGGCCAGGTGGTCCAAAGAGTACTTAGCCGAACTCCAGCAGTGGAAGAAATGGAGAACACATGGCCATAATATTCAATTGGGAACATTGGTTCTCATTCGTGAGGACAATTCTCCTCCGCTCAGTTGGAAACTGGGTCGAGTACTGGAATTACATCCTGGCACAGATGGAATAGTTCGCGTGGTCATTCTCAAGACCGCAGGTGGCTCACTGAAGAGAGCCATCACAAAACTATGTCCACTTTCAATGGAAGAAAACTAAGCATAGATGTGTACAGACTTGTGTTTTATATTATTCTGTTTGTATGTAATAGTGATGTACTTTTATTTATTTTGAACCAACTGTTGCTTAACTCATTTCACTTGTTTAGTTTATATCTTAATTATTTTTATGTTTCATTGAAAGTATATTTTCAAGGTGGGCGGAATGTTTGGTCATACTACTAGGTACATTTTATAAAGAGAAAGGAATGTTTACAAATGTTTCATGCTCTATGGTTGGAAGCAGTACTTCTATTGTTTTCTTTTGTTATATCATTGTTGTTGGTATTTTCGTGTTGGATATAACTGTATTGTAATGGTTGTAAATATAAATTTGTACATTATGAGAAAACATATTAGTCGTAATGGTCAACATTATTACAATTAAACAGTAGCCATATTTCTAAACAGGGATGCAAAGGGTTAAACAAACATTTCTAAATAGGTTTCAAAAATTACTATTAAATTTATTTGTAGTTTAAATTAATACTAAATTGTTCACTACTTATTTCGTTTAATCAGTTTGGAGCTTTAGACCAAACATTCCGTCAATATTTTCCTTGGAGTAATCTTTAAAATTTATTCATAACAGGCGACTGGTTGATTGGTGATGGATTTGTTAAGTCACGTGCTTCAAGTCACCTAAAGGTAACTAGTGGGTCGTTGCAGCGATGGCTGCAGATTATTGCACTAAAATGTATTTTAAACTTTTTATTGGAAAAGGATCTATATAATAGGCCCTCATTCACTTTTATTTAAAAGTTTACTGGTCAAAGGCTATCAAATTTCTTAGATATATATAGTTTTCAGTGTTTAATTTGAATCATAACGTATATTTCCCCCCTTCACGCCCCAATGAGAACTTTAAAATTACCCCTCTCCCAGATCTGTATCTAGCCGTTGCACCAAACCTTTCACGTAATGTTTGAGCTGGTTATATTTTAAAACAAAGACAAATATTTTATTCACCATTAGACAGCTATACACCAACCATGGTTTCCATGGTGATGTAAACAAAGAATGACTGTACAGATGGACCACTGCCCTCGCAAAAGGAAAAGATGGAAAATTAGCTAGGAAAATTGGGTTTTAGGTTTAGGCCACTATTTTTACAGTCATCTTGATTCCCTAACATTTAAAATGAGTGTTCGTTTGTCAAAATCTGTTCTGTAATTTCGTCGTAATTTCTATTACTGGAAACGGGCCTATCAAATAATAAATATTAAGTTATAAGCTAGAGAGAGTGATAAAGTGTGATAGGGAAAATGATAGTGGAAGTGTTTGCGTGTGTGATTGTGTGAGTTAGTGTGACAGTGAGAGTGTGAGTGTGAGAAAGGAGTGTGAGTGTGAACAAGTGATCGTGAGAGTAAGTGTATGTACTAGAGAGAGAAATACTGGGATAAAAAGAGTGTGTGTGAGAGAAAATAATATGTTTGGGAGAAAGAGAGAGTGTAAGATTTTGGAAGAAATATTGTGTGAAAAATTGATAAAATGTGAGTGCGTATGAGATAGAGTTTGAGAAAGAAAGTTAGAGAGAGATAAGTTTAGAGAGAGAAAATTAGAATGAGAGAGAATTAGGGAGAGAGTTAAAGAGAGAAAGTGCGTTTGAGAGAAAGAGTTAGAGAAAAAAATTGATAAAGCAAGTTTGAGACAGAGAGGGTTTCAGAGAGAGTAATTTTGAGATAGAGAAAGTTTGAGATATAGATAGTGAGATTGATATAGAGTGAGAGAGAGTTTGAGATAGTGAGATTGAGATGAGAAAGAATTTGAGTCGGGGAGTTTGAAAGAGAGCCTGAGATATAGTGAATTTAAGAGGTAGTTACCCGCCTCGGTGGCGTAGTGGGCTAACGCGTTTGTCGTATTGAGCTCGACTGCTGAGTACGGGGAGATCAAGGTTCGAATCTTGGTCGGGTGAACTGAGGGCGGTTTTTTCTAAATTGTTTTCCACTCTCCCTCCACGCAAATGCGGGTTCACTTCCTTTAACTCAACCTTCCCAATTCTTAATCCATTAGAGTAATTAGTACTTTAAGCGTATAAACCGAACGGGTAGTAAGACGCGGTGCTAAATAATAAGAGGGAGTTTGAGAGAGAGAGAGAGCATTTGAAAGAGAGAGGGTGTTTTAGATATAAGAAAGTGTTTAAGAAAGAGAGAGGGATGTGAGGGAGAGCGTTTTAGACAGTGTTTAAGAGAGAGAGTATAATAAAGATAATAATGTGAGATAAATTGTGTGATATAGATTGTGTATGATGGTAAGGAGTGTGTGTGAGAGAGAGAATAGGTAAATATTATATCATAGAAAGTGTTTTATAGTGTATGTATGTGTGTGTGTGTGTGTGTGTGGAGGGGGGGGGGGACAAGTGTGAGAGTCTGTGAGAGCGTGAGATATTCTGATAGAGAGAGAGTATGGGAAACTATAGATGTGGTACACGAAACATCACTTTTAAATATAATATCCTCAAAACGAAGCGGTAAAATTAAAATATAGATTAACTTATATATTTGTATTGTGACTTTTGACTTTTATAAAAAAGCAATCATTTCGCAATGAGGGAAAATATAAATAAAATTATAGAAAAAACACAACTAAAGCAGTTAGGGTACCTGGTGGTCTAGGGGTAAGATGTCAGACTTCTGTGCTGGGGGTCCGGGGTTCAATCCTTGGTCCAGGAACATATTTTTCTGATTACAAAACCCTTCCTTCGCCTCTGACAAGACGTGCATTAATCACTACTTGTGAATGTGTGGAATACCAAGCCTCCACCATAGTTCGGATCCCACGTTGAACTGTAGGTCCTCCATTTTCATTTCACAATCACCCTACCATTACACAATAGCATAAGTAAGTATAACCCGAACGGGTAGTAAGACGCGGTGCTAATAATAATAACTAACTCAGTTGAATACACTAAAACCCATGTCAATTCATGATTGCCAGATCTTTTAATTCCTAACAAGACTTACTATCACTTACTATCACTAAAACTTGCCAAAAGAAATCATGCAGGGTCCACTTATAAATATATATGTATTGGTGAATATTGAGAGAAGTAGCTAAATACAATAAACTTGGGAGCCAATCGACTCTTCCGGAATAAACCAACACTGTAAGATATTCCTTGCCTTCATAAACTCAATTCGACAAGAAGCCGTTGTTTTCATTCATTTTCCCGCGTTGCAAATGTGAGAACTGACGTTCAACCCTCACCATCTTCCTTTACACAAATTCTTTATTGGAAGTCGCTGCCCTTCCAAACATCCATTTCGAAGGCTACAAACATAAAACGAGTTTCATGAGCTAGTCTAACATCAAAGGCTATTTTCTGTTTGTTTGTCTAGGTTTCATGAGCTTAATACTTGAAATAAAAGTGGTAGTTTTAAAATAAATTGATATCCACATAGGTTGGACATGAAAAAGATAACTAGGATCAGTTCAATCTGTTTAGTTGGTGATGGGAAGGCCGGATTCAAATCTTAGCCAGGTATACAGAGGATGTTTTTTCCTAAATGGTTTTCTACTGCCCACAAACGCAAATGCAAGCACAATTTCTGTATCTTCGCTATACATCAGACTTACTATACTTTCTCATACCCATTATTGTTTCCAGCCTGTGGTAAGTTTTTTATTCAAACCATATATTTTCCACTACTGGCTTTCTAGGCCTGTCGTAGCTTCATGTGGCTTATAATATAACTTGAGACTAGAACAGACACAACATCCAGTCCCCAGCTGTTAATTCAACATTGTGAAAAGGTAGACCAACATTTCACCAATGATAAATGTTTTGACCATACCGGGAATCAAACCCAGGACCCCTAGCTCACTAGACAGACACGCTACCAACTGAGCCAAGGTGTCGAATGAGTCTTACTATAAGAATTTAATTAATTTAGGAAAGTCTGGAATGAGAGTGAGGATATTAGTAAGGCACGATGAAAAATAAATAAATATGTAAATTATGTGCTCGTAAATATTTTCCAAATAACCTCAAAGAATAGAGCTTGCGTGCTTTCTATTTGGTGCTCACCGACAAACTATCTATTCTGCGCCGTTAATAACACTTTCATACCCGTCTCGGTGGCGTAGTTGGCTAACGCGCTTGTCGTGTTGAGCTCGACTGCTGAGGACGGGGAGATCGAGGTTCAAATCTCTGTCGGGTGAACTGGGGGTGGTTTTTCCTTAATGGTTTTTCACTCTCCTTCCACTCAAATTCGGGTTCACTTCCTCTAATTCTACCTTCCTAAATACATAACGTAATTAGTACTTAAAGCGTATAGCGAAAACGGTTAGTAAGACGCGGTGCTAAATATTATTATATTATAATAACACTTTCATATAAGTCAAGGAGGATTTATTTCCTGTCAAACGGTGTCGATTGTATTAAAACTTGCGAGTAAATCATGTAGTAATATTAGTTATAAAGGAGAAGTGATACTCTGTTGTGATTGGAGTATAAAGTCTATGGTGGCTGTAGCTGTGAACAGAGTGAAGCTGTTTTATATGAGACATTCCTGTAGGTCTGTAGCTAGAGGTTCACTCACTTTTGCTCAATACAATTATTAGATTTCTTTTGATTAAAAGTTGGATTTCGGTATAAAATATAAGTTAAAAAAATATTTCTTTTTGCCGAAAAATGGTAACAAATCATTTTTATATAAGTGGTATAGAGCAGTACATTGAAAAACAATGGTGAAAATTGGTATGTACTGTACCAAACAAAACAAATATAAGAGTTGAAAAATATATGATTTAATTGGCTTAAATATTTCTTTTTCTTCTTATTTCTCATCTTTAAATATTTGCCTTTGGTCACATCATATGACCGCTATAATAACCGGTTTAATAATATATTTGGCTAATATTCCTTGGTTTAGAGAGATATATTTCTTAGGCTAAAGGAGATATTTTGGATATCATAATGCTATCATTAATTCGTCTTTAACCCACTTCGGTGACCACGTGGTCCAATGCGCTACTCTCGTGTTGAACTAGACAGCCGAAGACAAGGTGATCGAGGTTGAAATCTCGTTCGGGCGTACTGAAGGTGCATTTTCAGAATGGTTTAATGGTTTTCACCTTTCTCTCTCTTCATGAAAATTCAGGAACACTTCCTCTAGATATAATCTTCATAATCCCTAAATAAACTTGTGTATTATACTACTATAAAGCCACATGGTTGACTCACTCACTTACATTAATGTTTACCCACTTATAGATAATTTAGAAACTTTAAATTTGGCAAACTTTTAGCTTCTAGCCTGTAACCGATTGAAAAATTCCAAAAAGTTAAAAAAATTAATTCCTAATCCCATAAAAAAATCAAAATTGTGGAGAAACTTTAAAGTCGGTGCGGATCTTTCTTTGGAAGTCACTTGTGGATAAACTGTAAGACCTATCAAAAAACCGATTGCACGAACCACCACTGATTTGGCGAGATCCACGAGTTTGACCCTAATATTTTGTCGTATCTACATAAGTTATACTTTAGATAGAGCTAGATTTTTTGATTTTAGGTCAATTTTGCACACTTTCCATGTAATTTTTAATTTTCTGACACACTTATGGGACAGCTAGAATCATAAAATTTGGCAGGTATATTGGAACATCCAATTTCCATAAGCGTGCCAAATTTGATGATTCTATCTGCCTTATAATTATGGATAAACTAAAATAATATGGGAAAAATACAATACAATAGCGGTAACTTTAAGTTGTTACCTTCAAAACAGCGCTGGAATTATGTTCGTTTACATCCATTTGCAAATAAAACTTACTAGAGGCTTAGGGGCGGAGTCCCCAAAAAGCAAAGCGAGTTACCATATTATCGTATAGCGTGAACTGTTAATAAGACACGGTGCTATAAAAAATGCTTTTAAATAAACCTGAAGGAACCAATTCATATTTAAAACGTCAGTTTAAGTTGTCAGTAACCCAACTATTTTAGTAGCTTTTATTTCACACATTTATTAACTATTTAAAAAGTATACCGTACATTAAAATATGTTTTGATGGCAATTTCATTTTCTATGTAAATTTTATAAAAATACTGATGTTGTGTCTACCTTTAGCGCTCATTCCTTAGCTTAAGAATATACAGCAAGTGACGTAGGGGAAGATAAATTTCTTGTGCGGATCACAACGTATTTTACAACTTGCTGGCTAATCTCCGCTCTAAGAAGAGAGGCAGGAAAATTGAGGGTGGAAATAAAAATATAACACGTCAAATTGCTGATAATTTAACGCATTTTAATTAAGGATGTTCAAGTGATTATAAGATAATGCTTTTCATTTCATTATTTTGTTGTGAAATTATTCAAGAACTAACACATTTTTGTTATAAGACTAACATATTCTCTAAAGGTGTGGCAGTATAGAACACTAAATTCCTCTTTGTGTCTTATCTTTCTTCTCGGACTGAGTACCTGTTTGAGGAGAGGAAATACCCCTTCCACTCTATTACTTTCCTTCTCGAACTGAGTACCTGCTTGAGGAGAGGAAATACCCCCACCACTCTATTACTTTCCTTCTCGAACTGAGTACCTGCTTGAGGAGAGGAAATACCCCCACCACTCTATCATCTTCCTTCTGTAACTGAGTACCTGTTTGAGGAGAGGAAATACCCCTTCCACTCTATTACTTTCCTTCTCGAACTGAGTACCTGCTTGAGGAGAGGAAATACCCCCACCACTCTATCATCTTCCTTCTGTAACTGAGTACCTGCTTGAGGAGAGGAAATACCCCCACCACTCTATTATCTTCCTTCTCTAACTGAGTACCTGCTTGAGGAGAGGAAATACCCCCACCACTCTATTATCTTCCTTCTGTAACTGAGTACCTGCTTGAGGAGAGGAAATACCCCTTCCACTCTGTTATCTTCCTTCTCGAACCGAGTAGCTGCTTGAGGAGAGGAAATACCCCCACCACTCTATTATCTTCCTTCAGTAACTGAGTACCTGCTTGAGGAGAGGTAATACCCCCACCACTCTATTATCTTCCTTCTGTAACTGAGTACCTGCTTGAGGAGAGGAAATACCCCACCACTCTATTATCTTCCTTCTGTAACTGAGTACCTGCTTGAGGAGAGGTAATACCCCCACCACTCTATTATCTTCCTTCTCAATCTGAGTACCTGCTTGAGGAGAGGAAATACCCCTTCCACTCTATTACTTTCCTTCTCGAAATGAGTACCTGCTTGAGGAGAGGTAATACCCCCACCACTCTATTATCTTCCTTCTGTAACTGAGTACCTGCTTGAGGAGAGGAAATACCCCCACCACTCTATTACTTTCCTTCTCGAACTGAGTACCTGCTTGAGGAGAGGAAATACCCCCACCACTCTATTACTTTCCTTCTCGAACTGAGTACCTGCTTGAGGAGAGGTAATACCCCTTCCACTCTATTACTTTCCTTCTCGAACTGAGTACCTGCTTGAGGAGAGGAAATACCCCTTCCACTCTATTACTTTCCTTCTCGAACTGAGTACCTGCTTGAGGAGAGGTAATACCCCCACCACTCTATTATCTTCCTTCTGTAACTGAGTACCTGCTTGAGGAGAGGAAATACCCCCACCACTCTATTATCTTCCTTCTCGAACTGAGTACCTGCTTGAGGAGAGGAATACCCCCACATCTATTATCTTCCTTCTCGAACTGAGTACCTGCTTGAGGAGAGGTAAATACCCCCACCACTCTATTATCTTCCTTCTAACTGAGTACCTGCTTGAGGAGAGGTAATACCCCCACCACTCTATTACTTTCCTTCTCGAACTGAGTACCTGCTTGAGGAGAGGAAATACCCCTACCACTCTATTACTTCCTTCTCAACTGAGTACCTGCTTGAGGAGAGGAAATACCCCACCACTCTATTATCTTCCTTCTCGAACTGAGTACCTGCTTGAGGAGAGGAAATACCCCACCACTCTATTATCTTCCTTCTCGAACTGAGTACCTGCTTGAGGAGAGGTAATACCCCCACTCTATTACTTCCTTCTCAACTGAGTACCTGCTTGAGGAGAGGAAATACCCCACCACTCTATTATCTTCCTTCTCAACTGAGTACCTGCTTGAGGAGAGGAATACCCCACCACTCTATTATCTTCCTTCTCGAACTGAGTACCTGCTTGAGGAGAGGAAATACCCCCACCACTCTATTATCTTCCTTCTCGAACTGAGTACCTGCTTGAGGAGAGGAAATACCCCCACCACTCTATTACTTCCTTCTCGAACTGAGTACCTGCTTGAGGAGAGGAAATACCCCTCCACTCTATTATCTTCCTTCTCGAACTGAGTACCTGCTTGAGGAGAGGATAATACCCCTCACACTGTTTATTATCTTCCTTATTCTTGTAACTGAGTACCTGCTTGAGGAGAGGAAATACCCCCACCACTCTATTATCTTCCTTCTCGAACTGAGTACCTGCTTGAGGAGAGGAAATACCCCCACCACTCTATTATCTTCCTTCTCGAACTGAGTACCTGCTTGAGGAGAGGTAATACCCCACCACTCTATTATCTTCCTTCTCGTAACTGAGTACCTGCTTGAGGAGAGGAAATACCCCTCCACTCTATTATTTCCTTCTCAACTGAGTACCTGCTTGAGGAGAGGAAATACCCCACCACTCTATTATCTTTTCTTCTCAACTGAGTACCTGCTTGAGGAGAGGAAATACCCCTCACTCTATTATTTCCTTCTCGAACTGAGTACCTGCTTGAGGAGAGGAAATACCCCTCCACTCTATTACTTCCTTCTCGAACTGAGTACCTGCTTGAGGAGAGGAAATACCCCCACTCTATTTATTTCCTTCTCGAACTGAGTACCTGCTTGAGGAGAGGAAATACCCCCACTCTATTACTTCCTTCTCAACTGAGTACCTGCTTGAGGAGAGGAAATACCCCTCCACTCTATTACTTTCCTTCTCGAACTGAGTACCTGCTTGAGGAGAGGAAATACCCCTCCCACTCTATTATTTCCTTCTCGAACTGAGTACCTGCTTGAGGAGAGGAAATACCCCTTCACCTACCCCTTCCACTCTATTATCTTCCTTCTAACTGAGTACCTGCTTGAGGAGAGGATAATACCCCACCACTCTATTATCTTCCTTCTGAACTGAGTACCTGCTTGAGGAGAGGAAATACCCACCACTTATTATTTCCTTCTCGAACTGAGTACCTGCTTGAGGAGAGGAATACCCCCACCACTCTATTACTTCCTTCTCGAACTGAGTACCTGCTTGAGGAGAGGAAATACCCTCCATCTATTACTTCCTTCTCGAACTGAGTACCTGCTTGAGGAGAGGAATACCCCACCACTCTATTATCTTCCTTCTGAACTGAGTACCTGCTTGAGGAGAGGAAATACCCCCACTCTATTATCTTCCTTCTCAACTGAGTACCTGCTTGAGGAGAGGAATACCCCACCACTCTATTATTTCCTTCTCGAACTGAGTACTGCTTGAGGAGAGGAAATACCCCTACCACTCTATTATCTTCCTTCTGAACTGAGTACCTGCTTGAGGAGAGGTAATACCCCCCACTCTATTATCTTCCTCTCAATTGAGTACCTGCTTGGGAGAGGAATACCCCACCACTCTTTATCTTCCTTCTCAACTGAGTACCTGCTTGAGGAGAGGAAATACCCCACACTCTATTACTTCCTTCTCGAACTGAGTACCTGCTTGAGGAGAGGAAATACCCCTTCCACTCTATTACTTTCCTTCTCGAACTGAGTACCTGCTTGAGGAGAGGAAATACCCCTACCACTCTATTATTTCCTTCTCAACTGAGTACCTGCTTGAGGAGAGGAATACCCCCACCACTCTATTATCTTCCTTCTGAACTGAGTACCTGCTTGAGGAGAGGAAATACCCCCACCACTCTATTACTTCCTTCTCGAACTGAGTACCTGCTTGAGGAGAGGAATACCCCTTCCACTCTATTACTTTCCTTCTCGAACTGAGTACCTGCTTGAGGAGAGGAAATACCCACCACTCTATTATTTCCTTCTAACTGAGTACCTGCTTGAGGAGAGGAAATACCCCCACACATTTTTACTGAGTCGTGAATCCCTATTACTTCTTACAATGAGTACCTGCTTGAGGAGAGGAATACCCCACCACTCTATTATCTTCCTTCTGAACTGAGTACCTGCTTGAGGAGAGGAAATACCCCCACCACTCTATTATCTTCCTTCTCGAACTGAGTACCTGCTTGAGGAGAGGAAATACCCCTTCCACTCTATTACTTTCCTTCTCGAACTGAGTACCTGCTTGAGGAGGAAATACCCCACCACTCTATTATCTTCCTTCTGAACTGAGTACCTGCTTGAGGAGAGGAAATACCCCTACCACTCTATTACTTCTCCTTCTGAACTGAGTACCTGCTTGAGGAGAGGAAATACCCCTTCCACTCTATTACTTTCCTTCTCAACTGAGTACCTGCTTGAGGAGAGGAAATACCCCCACTCTATTACTTCCTTCTCGAACTGAGTACCTGCTTGAGGAGAGGAAATACCCCACCACTCTATTACTTCCTTCTCGAACTGAGTACCTGCTTGAGGAGAGGAAATACCCCCACCATCTATTACTTTCCTTCTCGAACTGAGTACCTGCTTGAGGAGAGGAAATACCCCTTCCACTCTATTACTTCCTTCTCGATACTGAGTACCTGCTTGAGGAGAGGAATACCCCCACACTCTATTATCTTCCTTCTGAACTGAGTACCTGCTTGAGGAGAGGAAATACCCCTTCCACTCTATTATTTCCTTCTCAACTGAGTACCTGCTTGAGGAGAGGAAATACCCCACCACTCTTTATCTTCCTTCTCGAACTGAGTACCTGCTTGAGGAGAGGAAATACCCCTACCACTCTATTACTTCCTTCTCGAACTGAGTACCTGCTTGAGGAGAGGAATACCCCCCCACTCTATATACTTCCTTCTGTAACTGAGTACCTGCTTGAGGAGAGGAAATCCCCACCACTCTCTATTATCTTCCTTCTCGAACTGAGTACCTAGCTTGAGGAGAGAAATACCCCCATCCACTCTATTATCTTCCTTCTCGAACTGAGTACCTGCTTGAGGAGATGAAATACCCCTTCCACTCTATTACTTTCCTTCTGAACTGAGTACCTGCTTGAGGAGAGGAAATACCCCTTCCACTCTATTACTTTCCTTCTCGAACTGAGTACCTGCTTGAGGAGAGGAAATACCCTTCCACTCTATTACTTTCCTTCTCGACTGAGTACCTGCTTGAGGAGAGGAAATACCCTTCACACTCTATTACTTTCCTTCTCGAACTGAGTACCTGCTTGAGGAGAGGAAATACCCCTCCACTCTATTACTTTCCTTCTCGAACTGAGTACCTGCTTGAGGAGAGGAAATACCCCTCACCACTTATTACTTTCCTTCTCGTAACTGAGTACTGCTGGAGAATACCCCCACTCTATTACTTCCTTCTAACTGAGTACCTGCTTGAGGAGAGGAATACCCCACCACTCTTTATCTCTTCTGTAAAGTACCTGCTGAGAGAGAAATACCCTTCCACTTATTACTTTCCTTCTCGAACTGAGTACTGCTGAGGAGAGGAAAATACCCCACCACTCTATTATTTCCTTCTGAACTGAGTACCTGTTGAGGAGAGGAAATACCCCCCACTCTATTACTTTCCTTCTCGAACTGAGTACTGTTGAGGAGAGGAATACCCCACCACTCTATTACTTCCTTCTGTAACTGAGTACCTGCTTGAGGAGAGGAAATACCCCCACCACTCTATTATTTCCTTCTCGAACTGAGTACCTGCTTGAGGAGAGGAAATACCCCCACCACTCTATTATCTTCCTTCTGTAACTGAGTACCTGCTTAGGAGAGGAAATACCCCCACCACTCTATTATTTCCTTCTGTAACTGAGTACCTGCTTGAGGAGAGGAAAACCCCCACTCTATTACTTTCCTTCTCGAACTGAGTACCTGCTTGAGGAGAGGAAATACCCCCACCACTCTATTATCTTCCTTCTGTAACTGAGTACCTGCTTGAGGAGAGGAAATACCCCCACCACTTATTATTTCCTTCTGAACTGAGTACCTGCTTGAGGAGAGGAAATACCCCACCACTCTATTACTTTCCTTCTGAACTGAGTACCTGCTTGAGGAAGGAAATACCCCACCACTCTATTACTTTCCTTCTCGAACTGATACCTGCTTAGGAGAGGAAATACCCCCACCACTCTATTATTTCCTTCTCGAACTGAGTACCTGCTTGAGGAGAGGAAATACCCCCCACACTCTATTATCTTCTTCTGTAACTGATACCTGCTTGAGGAGAGGAAATACCCCACCACTCTATATCTTCCTTCTCGAACTGAGTACCTGCTTGAGGAGAGAAATACCCCACCACTCTATTACTTCCTTCTGTAACTGAGTACCTGCTTGAGGAGAGGAAATACCCCCCACTCTATTACTTTCCTTCTGAACTGAGTACCTGTTGAGGAGAGGAAATACCCCACCACTCTATTATCTTCCTTCTGTAACTGAGTACCTGCTTGAGGAGAGGAAATACCCCCACCACTCTATTACTTTCCTTCTCGAACTGAGTACCTGCTTGAGGAGAGGAATACCCCACCACTCTATTATCTTCCTTCTGTAACTGAGTACCTGCTTGAGGAGAGGAATACCCCCACCACTCTATTCTTCCTTCTGAACTGAGTACCTGCTTGAGGAGAGGAAATACCCCACCACTCTATTACTTCCTTCTGAACTGAGTACCTGCTTGAGGAGAGGAAATACCCCCACCACTCTATTATCTTCTTCTGAACTGAGTACCTGCTTGAGGAGAGGAAATACCCCACCACTCTATTACTTTCCTTCTCGAACTGAGTACCTGCTTGAGGAGAGGAAATACCCCACCACTCTATTATCTTCCTTCTGTAACTGAGTACCTGCTTGAGGAGAGGAAATACCCCCACCACTCTATTACTTTCCTTCTCGAACTGAGTACCTGCTTGAGGAGAGGAAATACCCCCACCACTCTATTACTTTCCTTCTCGAACTGAGTACCTGCTTGAGGAAGGAAATACCCCACACTCTATTATCTTCCTTCTGTAACTGAGTACCTGCTTGAGGAGAGGAAATACCCCCACCACTCTATTACTTCCTTCTCGAACTGAGTACCTGCTTGAGGAGAGGAAATACCCCACCACTTATTATCTTCCTTCTGTAACTGAGTACCTGCTTGAGGAGAGGAAATACCCCACCACTCTATACTTTCCTTTCTGAACTGAGTACCTGCTTGAGGAGAGGAAATACCCCCACCACTCTATTATCTTCCTTCTGAACTGAGTACCTGCTTGAGGAGAGGAAATACCCCACCACTCTATTACTTTCCTTCTCGAACTGAGTACCTGCTTGAGGAGAGGAAATACCCCCACCACTCTATTACTTCCTTTCTGTAACTGAGTACCTGCTTGAGGAGAGGTAATACCCCCACCACTCTATTATCTTCCTTCTGTAACTGAGTACCTGCTTGAGGAGAGGAAATACCCCACCACTCTTTACTTTCCTTCTGAACTGAGTACCTGCTTGAGGAGAGAAATACCCCCACACTCTATTACTTCCTTCTCGAACTGAGTACCTGCTTGAGGAGAGGAAATACCCCTTCCACTCTATTACTTTCCTTCTCGAACTGAGTACCTGCTTGAGGAGAGGAAATACCCCTTCCACTCTATTACTTTCCTTCTCGAACTGAGTACCTGCTTGAGGAGAGGAAATACCCCTTCCACTCTATTACTTTCCTTCTCGAACTGAGTACCTGCTTGAGGAGAGGAAATACCCCTTCCACTCTATTACTTTCCTTCTCGAACTGAGTACCTGCTTGAGGAGAGGAAATACCCTTCCACTCTATTACTTTCCTTCTCGAACTGAGTACCTGCTTGAGGAGAGGAAATACCCCTTCCACTCTATTACTTTCCTTCTCGAACTGAGTACCTGCTTGAGGAGAGGAAATACCCCTTCCACTCTATTATCTTCCTTCTCAAACTGAGTACCTGCTTGAGGAGAGGAAATACCCCTTCCACTCTATTACTTTCCTTCTCGAACTGAGTACCTGCTTGAGGAGAGGAAATACCCCTTCCACTCTATTACTTTCCTTCTCGAACTGAGTACCTGCTTGAGGAGAGGTAATACCCCTTCCACTCTATTATCTTCCTTCTCAAACTGAGTACCTGTTTGAGGAGAGGAAATACCCCCACCACTCTATTACTTTCCCTGCCCTGGCGTGTGTCACTCTTTTGGTCGATTGGTTTTCTGTATTCTGAATGACAAAGCCGAAACTGGTTGGCCGCCTCTACCTGAAGTTTTAGGCTCACGAAGTGTTTGAATAAAGGCTACATTGAATAAGCTTTGTTCCTAAATATAATAATAAAAGGAAGTGTTTGCCTCTGTGTGTGTGTGTGTTTGTTTGTGTGCAATGCCCAGCCAATTTTACGGACATTTTTAACATAGGTGGATAGAAGGGGGTCCAAATGCACCCCAAAGTCGGGCTTTTAAATTTATAATTAGCTTATTATGTAACGTTGCTTGAGATCAACGTTACAAGCAAGAAGCAATATGAGTTAAATAACACCAAGTCTACAACCACGAAGAGTGGACCTAACAAGACTCACCAAAAAACTGCCCCGTTTCTCGGTCTCCGTGTGTGAAGTCTCATCAACAAACATCCCGGCCCGTGTACATTGTTCTCGCCCCGAGTGAAAAAGCGTAACTGATAGACTGTGGAGGTGTGGCGTGGTGAGCGTGGCATTTCTCGCGTTGCCCCATGGGAAGTGGTCAGACAGTGATCACGTGATGTTCCCGACGTCTCTCCAATGACCTATTTGTTCTTTACCACCAATCCCGCTGTTTCATGTGAATATTCTACTATGTTCTTTTGGCTTCCCCTATGTTCCCCTCCTCTCAGAAAAAAATTGCTTATAATCTGATGTCGTTTGCCTTAAGCGGCACTTCTTGGTTAGTCCGTGTCTTGGACACACATCACGGGATGGGATTATTCCCAAAGGTATAAATTCAAATTTCGGCCGTACTACTCAAATTTACTGTTTGGAAAATATTTAAAGAATATTTTAAATAGGCTATAGGTTAGGTCTAAATTCTCTTTTTGGCCAGTACATTCTAAATTTCCTTTTCGACTTTCATCTGTCATTTTCTGTAATATTGTAAGAATGGCTAAGTACGTTAATATGACGTAATGCTATATATAATTTGTTAAATATATTGCCAGGGTTTTGCCCTTCCGGCTTGTTGTCCCGTGATTGAAACTATGAGGGACCTTTTTATTTTTTTTTAACATACCTTTACAAGGCGAATGCCTGGATTAATTTGGGCTAAGAATAATATAAGTATATTACTTCCTTTAGGGTTGGCATTTAAGTAATACGCCAATGTTTTGTAACTATGAAGCGCGCACTGCGGGTTGCCGCTGAGGCCTGTTTAGGGGCCGTAAGCAACGTAGTGAATGTAATTGTTAGGATAAGGTTGCTATGGCTACAGCGCCTCAGTATAGTTATGGGCATAACCCCTTTACCTTTTTTTTTGTTTATGTAATGGCTACATTGTAAAAGTAACCGTTAGGACAAGGTTGCTATGGATACAGCGCCTCAGTATAGTTATGGGCATAACCCCTTTACCTCTTTTTTTTGTTTATGTAATGGCTACATTGTAAAAGTAACCGTTAGGACAAGGTTGCTATGGATACAGCGCCTCAGTATTGTTATGGGCATAACCCTTTTTTATTTTATGTAATTCTCTTGTAACTATCTGTTGTTACTTATATATATATATATATTGTCACAAATATACATATATAATTATTGTTAACCTATTCTTAAATAAATAATTATTTATTAGACTCGCAATCTTTAATTTACATCGACAAGTTCAAAGTAATTTTGGCTGATCAAACAAAAGACTCTCGTACCGTTCCTTTTGAGTCTTTAGGTATAGTAGTGGATGGTGATTGAGAAGGGTTCATGGCGGCAGATTATTGGATAGGTCCAAGTATAGGCCTATCAACAAATATGTGGTCCTAGCGCTCTTCTGCAATTAACTCATTTTCTTGTTGTTTTCATGCCCTCTTTACCTTATTGTACGTGTTCACCTGCCCTTGTCCAGTTGAGGAGAAGGGGGTGTTACACAATTAGTAAGCCTGTTTTTAACACATTTTTTAAGATTAACGGGCAATGCTATGTGGGATTGCTAGTTTCTAATATACAATACTTAGAAAACTGCTTTATTTTTCCAGTAAATTGAAACAATTTTAAATCTGCTTTTAGTGAAAACATTAATATTGTATGCCTATTGCTTATTGATATGTTGTCTATAAAAAAATGTGACTAATTATACAATATAATGATTCTCTAGATTTTTAAAATCAATTGGAAAGTTATTCCTGCACGTTCTACCTGGAGGCTGTAAATTAATCAAATATTATAAATATAAGTCCCTCATCGGGAATTAAACAATTAGCTTAGAAAGATGACGCGCGAAGTATTCGGCTCAATTAACTAGAGCAGCGGTTCCCGAACCTTGGTACGTACACTTCTTCCAGCTAGTACGCCGTGAGAATCCAAACAAAACAAGCAAATCAAAGTTGTAAAAAGATAATGTCTCATCAGATACAGCAAATATATTACGACCAAGTCAAACCAAAAGGAAAAGAGATTTAAACAATTATTGGAGGGGTAGATATAAGTGTTTTTTAATATTAATTTGATACCTGTGCCCTATTATCCATATTGATTAAGTATAAATGTTAAATAATGATAAATAAAAACTGTTAATTTATAAATATTGTTGTGTCATTCTATTCCTGGGTGCCATTAAAATGTACCTAAATATTAAATATTCAGCACGAACTTGGTGGCACTCAAAAATACGGAAATTGTTTGGGTGGTACGCCATTCAACAAGTTTGGAAACCAACGATTCTAGAGTTTAGAGAAATGCATAAAAATAAAAGTATAGTCTCTACTAATATATTCATCATTTGATAGAAGTACGTACTCAGTAGCTACTCTCAAAATGATGTGATCCAAGCATGTAGGTATGATTTAATATTTTAATGTGGGAGGTTATTTGGTTGTATAAAGATCTTTTTAGAGAGTAGCTGGCCTGAATAACCAATGTAAGAATTTTTTTTTACATTATACACTTCTCGGACTGATTTTAGAGTTTTTATTGTAGCTTTGGACTTTGGTTAAGTCTTCCCCCATTGTGTAAAAAATAAACATTTTATCATAGCTTTTATTAGTAAACGTATTTTGTATAATATTAGTGTATAACCTGCTTCTCCGACAAAAAAAAAAGTGCTTAAGTTTCGCATGTGGAGCGTGTGATTATGCACCACTTCATCTGGGACACCTTCAGTGCTACTCGCTCCGGATATGGACCACGCCTGAGGGCAAGTGATTGTGGCCGGATTAGCTGACTGCGCGAGTGCTGTGTCACCGCTTGGCGATAAATTGTGTGTGGACTTGTGAGACCTCTGTTGAAAGACGATGTCCATATGACTCGTGAGTGCCAATGACGGGCGTGTTTGGTGGAAGACTTGTGAACTCAATTGTGGACATAGTAAACCTGTGTGTTATGTGTTCTCAGAGTAGCCTCCTGTTTCCTTCTGGTTCCGCCACCCTCCCCCTCTCTCTCCGTTACTGGAAGCCAAGCAACTGTGCGTGATCTGCGAGCTAACCAAGACGTTCGCCACCTCTATTCATGGTGTGAGGCAAAGCTGTTTGTCACCATCACCACCAACTCTTGTGAACTATATAGAAAGCATCATGGGTGGGAGTCGACATTCTGTAAGAGAGTCTGCCCTGGAATTCGTGTACGGGTTGCTGAGGTGCTTCGTCATATCTGGTAATGGCCGTCTACTAAGGCCTGAGACAAAACCAGCATCATAATCTTTGGAGCCAGCTGTGGATATCGGGGGTGGCGCCTCCTCGTTCGTTCACCCAGAGCTGATGACGTCTTCATCTTCCTCCAAGGGGAAACATTGTAACCTTGTTACAACATGACATAGAAGGAGTTGTATCACTCACCTAGCCAGCCCTGGTTGACTCGTTCCGACTCGTCTACAATAAACCCGAGATGCACTCCGCTGCAAAATCCACATTTAACTGAGCCAGAGTTCGAAGCTCGCTGCTGGCCGTGTTGGGAGAGCCTCCCCTCCCCTTCAAACATGGGAACAAGCAAACAAGTGCACTTCGCTGAGCGCAAGCTGTGCGCGCGCTGGCGGACGTGTTCTAACACTTCTATAGACTATATTTGTGCTTGTGACTGATGCTCGTTGACTATCGAGACTGTTCTGGAAACCCCCCCAACCCCCTATCTCTCTAAACACTGAGAACACATGATCACTGTAGGGTATATATAATGGTTAGAGTCCAGAGTATAGTTACGCATTACACTCTGGGCTTACAAGGTAATAAATAAGCCTAACTATTAAGTAATCTCGTCACTCTTTTCAAAATTCACTTTGATATTAAAATGATTATCTTTTAAAATTTAATGTCTCGAACTTCAGTACATAATATATATATATATTTACGGATAATAAATCTCTATGATCAGGTATTTGCTCTTTGCCCATAAGGCAATGTTAACTTAGGGAGAAACATTCTGGCTCCATTTATTTTTGTACGTTTAATTTCCGTATCACGTAAAGTTTACTGGTCTGTGCTAACTTACCAGAAAAATTCACGATATGCTAGCTTCGTTTCTTGCAACCAGGACCTACTTAGAGTATTTGTTTAGGGTTGAGATAATTTATTTTTGCCGCCTTGTTTTCATTTAGAGGTTGGTTAAATGTGGGCCCACGAGCCGGCAGGGAGGATAATTCTTGTGTGGACACTTTGTTAGTTATTAAAGCTAGTATAGTTTATTATCATCTCTTTGCTTATATCTATGTATTTTTATGGTTAGTAAATGTGGGGCCGTGGGCCATCCTGCGGTTATATCTACGAAGGGCACTCCATCTATTCTTAAAATGTTAGGTTGTTTAGTATTCCAGACTTTTGAACTTTATATTGTCAGGTATTATTATAATGCTTCTACCGTTGTTTAGGTTAGGTACTTGTGAACGTTACTAACCTTATGTTTTATGATAGGGCATGTTCTGGCTCTTTGCCTTTAATTATGAAAGATATTTACTATAGTGTGATAGGAGACCCATTTATTAGAGTTTTATTGTCATCCTCTGATTACGCTATTTTGAGACGTCAAAAAGAATGGGGTCGTCTGTTGTTTGTTATTATTTTGGGGCCCATCTGGCCTTGGCAGTAATCCTTGTGTCTCGTTGCCGACCTGGCTTATGTCCTTGTTTAGTGCTTTAACTCTTATATTCTGCTCCATCATTGAGCTGTATCATGTTAATTGTGAAATAAATTTATAACTCTCTTGTGCTTACCTCTGAGAGTTTTTGTGCGGGATAATGATGGGGGTAGGTCACACTGCTTTTTTTGCCTTTTATGACATTTGCACTATCAAATGTCTGAACTATGAGTTTTTGTCTAATTCCTTGAAGGATTATGTCCAATTGTTCTAAAATACGTTTTGATATGCCATCTGCAGTTTTATTTTCTGCAATAAAGAATCCCCAAAAACGCTCAAATATTTCTCCATTCAATACGTACCGTCAAACAAGGACCATTTAAGTGTGTTCCGAAACATCTGTTGTGTCATCAGCCATGAAAGCTACAAAGGAAGCTTTTCTAATTTCCGTCGTTATCTCCTCATGGTATATTTGTAGCAGGCAGTCAAATATCTCATTCTGAATGGTCTTAGAAATACCTTTGAAGAATGCACTGGTTTCTAAGTGATTCTTCAAATCTGAATCTAATTTAGATGCAAAATTTACTAATCCTCTAAATTCCCCTGGATTTACTGAATCCTCCTTCTCATCATGTTCACTTAAGGGAGTTTCAAAATTTCCACAAAAGTAAATGCAGTCTATTATTTTGGAAAAAAATTCACGGTTCTTTTTAACTTTTATATTATGCTCATTGATCGACAGTCTGTATGCCTCACTAAGTTTCTCCTTAATACTTACGGTTCCTAAAAGTGACAGTGAAATAATATTATCAACGTGGTCCTTTGACTTCTAATGATTTTTAATTTTTGCTTTCATTTTGTTTATATTTCTAAAACCATCTTTTATCCACGGTACATTACCTCCAAAAAGCAAACATGGGAAGCAAAACAGTGAATTTTTTTTTTTACTTCACGGCCGCAAAGCCAACTTTTCCGTTGGTAACACTCAGAATTAAGGCTACGAATATATTTCTTTTTTTTGCTTTTGCCCGGCTGAGATATTAGAATATCAGGTGTTGAACGACCTCTTTTCTTAACTATAACTTTCTCATGGAGAGATAGCTGTGAAAACTTAAGCTGTTGAAGTTCACTTACAGTCACAGAACTTATTTCTTGGGGATGCAAGGCCATGGTTAAAGTTTTCTGTCAAATCAAAGAACAGAAAAAAATTGTATCAAATAGAATAGCTGGAAGCAGAATAATAATCTAATTTTCCACTCTTCTACACTTTATCACATTCAAGAATATGGTACATGGTTTTTAAGCACAACACAGGCTGAGTAAAACAAAACTTCCTTCCACCATCACGCCATAGCTGGCACTGCGAGAGCAACAGTGCTCTCTCTACCTAGCAGTCCCTCCTTCTTCCCTACCCCATTGACTGGTCCTCTGGACAAGTTTCAAGGCCATTAGGGTTGTCCTGTCAAGCGATAGTAGGATTACTGCCAATTGAGTCTCGGGTTCTACCGAGAACATACACCTCTCTCTTGACTTGAGTAGGTGTGGTGGGGGTTTCCACCCCTATCTTGTAATAAACCTAAATTTATGTAAATAATATCCGAGGAAATAGGTCTACATGATTAAAAATATTATATTTGTAAATTACACACAAAACTTATGATGGTATGTTTTGGTTTTCTTTAATTCCAAACATTTTCAAAAATGCGTTTTTTGAATTAATTTTAAAAATACATGAATAAAAAATTAATTATTTAATTCATGATCAATTTAGAAAAGTGTCTATACAGTCATAATAAAAAAATAGTAAAAGAATTATTGGTTCATCTATAATTTTGGTCGCAAATCAGTTATTTTTACTGATTATTAGTAGCTATGCAACCGCACCTTATTATTTTTAAATAAACATAATTGGGTTGACATATTTATTGAAGTGTTAATTTATAAATATATTAAAATTAGTTTTTTATCAATTCGATAATTAGAGAATATCACAAACAATGATTATTTTGGATACAATTGATTGATAATAAACATAGTACAAATAGTTTACCAACACTAAAGTAAAATGTTAGTAATAGTAGTTTTAATAACGTGCTTGATCACCCGTAGTTAAGCTTAACTAAGTAACTAGTTTAACCTAGCAATCTTAGTCTAAACAGTTGAAGTTATTTCTAACTATGGCGTAGAAAGACGCTAGAAGTTTTGTTTAATGTGTCGCAATAATTTTTATATACAGGATGTACCCTGATTAAACAATCAAACTTTGGGAAGTGAGAGGGATCTGAAGATTTATTCGAAATGTTCTTTGGAGATTAGCTCGTTTTCGCTTCCTTTTAGAGCAAATACCAAAAAACTAGACAAAATAAAAATCTAAATATAGGTATTAAGTAAAATATATTAAATGTATTATTTTATTTATTTATTTTGTTCAAATTGATGGCTTTTTGCTTAGAAACAAGCAATGTATAACTTAAAAAGCCATTTTATAGCTTAATAGTTTTACATTTATTTCATGTTTTTATCGAAGTACTAAACAGTTTTTTTATTACGTTCACATATTTAATTGTATGTTGAATATCAGATTCCTCCTAAGCCCAGCAAAAGTTCGAAACAATTGATCAGTCATTTTAGGAATAGTTTAATTCTGCACAACTTTTACACGAGTATATTTTTTATAAACATAATATAGGTATATATTATGCAGAAAGGCATGTTTTAGTTTAGTTTTGTGTTCACTCGAAAAAGAGGCGACAACAGGTCTCCTAAGGATATTTTATGTTTTTTTTATCCTCCACTAAGTCCCCAAGTTTGGTTGGTAATTCCGGTAGATCCCTGTATAACACTGTGTCTGTGTGGTTTGGGGTGGGGATTAATGGGGGTGGCCGACGTGTGTGGGGATGAGATTAAAGTCCAATATTTGACTCCTTTTCTCAGACCCACAAGCCTGTTTCTTTCGAAGAAACTTTCTTCACCCTCCTGTAGTCCTGGCCAATCATATTGTAAGTGTTTTGAGTTGATTGAGATAGAGAGTTAATTATTTGATGTGGGCGTAAGAGACATGGTGAAATCCTACCTGATGCTGAAGATCCGGTGGTGCAGTAACCCAAGTAGGCCTACCTGGGGTTGTGATGGGATGATCTTGAGGGATTTTGATCAGTCGCACAGTTAGAAGTTATGATGAGAATGAGGTTATTTCATTTAAGTGTGCAAACCATGAAAAGAAACCGAGAGGTTGAGCCGCGGTGGTAGCGCACGTCCACCTTTGAGGAAAACACTTAGCGGACTAACAGGGAAGCGCACGTAAAAACACGAGAAAGCAATTGTACCACCCTTACAAAACATAATTAATTAAAGAAAGGGCGGTAGACCAAAAAATGTGATAGTTATATAATTAATAATGAATATAAGAAATATTTAATTACGTAAACAATAATGAAATGTATAATAAATAATAAAATATAAAGAAATAAATACTAAACATCCTCTCCCGTTGAACCATTCAGGTTCAAGAAGAGGGATGAGACACCAAACACAATGAGACCTAATTACTAGGTAAAGGGAAAACCTTTACAGCAGGCCGAGTAAGGGATCCTCTTGATGTACGTAGAGTTACTACTCGTACCACGCCGTCAGGACCTGGAGACGTTGAAACTAGTCGCCCAAGAAGCCAAGCAAGGGGGGATGAACCCAAATCATGTATTACTACAAGGTCTCCATTCTTGAGGTTATCATTTTGAGTATTCCACTTGACTCGTTGTTGTAAATTATGGAGATACTCCCGGTGCCATCTTGACCAAAATCGTTGTGAAAGGGCCTGAATTATCTATCATCTCTTGAGACGATTGAGAGGCATTTCTTCTATTTGCGACTCGGGGAGAGCCGTGAGAGAGTTCCCAATGAGAAAATGTCCCGGGGTAAGTGCATCAATCACTGACGGATCTGAAGACAATGGTGTAATGGGGCGGGAGTTGAGAATAGCTTCAACTTTGGTGGTGAGTGTAATAAATTCTTCCAATGTCAATATTTGGCTGCCAATAACTCTGGTTAGATGGTGTTTAGCACTCTTGACAGCGCTTTCCCAGAGTCCACCTTGGTGTGGTGAGGCAGGGGGTAGGAAGTGAAACTTGATCCCATTTTCTGCGGCAAATCGGTCAATTTGATCTTGATTCTTCTTTTCTTTAAGGAATGCTGTTCTTATTTTCTTTAATTGAGTAGAAGCTCCCACGAAGTTGGTGCCACAGTCAGAATAAATGTCTGAGCATAACCCACGGCGAGACACAAAGCGAGTTAGTGCAGCAATAAAACCGTTTGTAGAGAGATCTGTTGCAACTTCAAGATGTACCGCTTTGGTGGTGAAACAAATAAATACACACAGGTATGCCTTTATCGGTTGCGTTCGCCGTAATGTATGTAACTTAATTGTGAAAGGACCAGCATAATCCACTCCTGTTTTAAGAAAAGGTCGTGAGGCAGTGATACAAACTTCGGGTAGATCTCCCATTAAGGGGGCTGTGTTGGTTGGCTTGCATCGGAAACATCTTATGCATTTAAAAATGCGAGATCTGATGATGCTCCTAGCCGAGATAATCCAATAGACTTGGGATATTATGGAGTGCAATAGTTGTGGGCCTGCATGTAGGTGCTTGTGGTGATAATAGTCTATTATCATATAGGTAATATGATGTTTCTTGGGTAAAATTAAGGGGTGTTTAGCTGAGTATGGCAACTGCGATTGTTTGAGTCTACCTCCGACACAGAGTAATCCCTCAGAGTCCAGAAACGGTGCTAAACGTTGTAATCGTGGTTTACAACTTTTGCCGAGTTTGAGAAAATTGATATCTTCCTTGAAATGATTAGTTTGGATTAATTTACAATTAAAAGGGTGGCCCTTTCTAATTCTCTAGGAGTGAGAGGCCCAGAACAAATTTCTTCTTTTCTGAGCTTACAGATGAATCGTAGTATATAGGCAACAACTCTCTGTAAGGTGAACCACGATGAAAATCGAAATAGTAAATCCCAGTCTTCTTTATGTGTCGAGATTAAGTATGTTTAATGGTTGGGGTTTCGTTTCTAGGAGATTATGTGATTCTGAAGATGAACAGTAAAGTGGAGGCCATTGGGTGCTGGATGCTGCTAACCAAGGTGGGCCTGTCCACCACAAAGGGTGGTTACAGAGCAGGCCAGACGTGCCTTTGGCACTTGCGTCAAATACTACACGCAGCTTAGTGGTAGAACTTGTTTCTTTATGTACGCCATGGTGAGGTAGAAAGTAATGTTGGGAATTATTTTGGAGTGTGTTGGTAAATAATTTCATGTGTCCAGATTTATGATAATCATCCATGAATTCACCATATGATTTCTTGAGAGCTGGTTGAGAATTTAATTTATTTTCAAGGGCATTGAAACGCCGTTTTGCTTGAAATGATGAATCACCAAGATATGGCCTAGGTTCCTTGAATGGAAGTCGAAGCACATATCGACCGGTGCTGTCCCTAGCGTGCGTGTTGCGAAATTGATTTTAACATATTTCCTCATCTCGCGTACCCACCTTCGAAAGGGGTGGTTCCTCTAATTTCCAGAAATGTTGACGTGAGTTGTGCAGGTCAATACCAGTGGTTGATAATAATGTAATAAGATTAGATGAAGCTGGCTGGTTGTTATCTTCACTAATAGAGGGAGCGCTTCCCATAACTACGAAATCGAATATAGTTCCTAGCGCTATAGGCATGTCTTTTCCAAGTGGATAGAGATCACCAGTGAGTGTTTGAGCGAATAGGTCAGCACCAATTAGCATTTGAACAGATCCACTCTCATTAAACTTAGGGTCAGCAAGAACAAAATGTTTTAGTTTTTTCATTACATCAGGTGAGATGCGAGTTTGCGGCATATTTGAGGTTATTTTATCAATTATCAAAACTGAGTGAGCGTGTGCCAATGGTATACCACCACACGTGGAAATATTTAAATGAGTCACACCCTTAAGTTTCACTTTAGTTGATGATATCCCCGGAACGTTACTGGGTTTGAGGCAGTTACGTTTTACGCCCAGCATCTGTGCACAGTGTTCAGTGATCAGCGTGGATTGACTCGCCGAGTCCAATATCGCACGCACAATTTGTGTATTGCCAGAGGGTGTAGTTATGTGGACTAGAGCCGTGGCTAGGAGTACAATATTATGAGTTGTTGAAGACAGACCAACAAAAGGTTTAGTTGGACCAGAATCGGTCAACTGTGAATAAGTAGGGGTGCCTGTGTGAAAAGTAGCACGATGGTTTCTCAGCGGCTCAGTGCGAGATCTCTGTAATTGTAAACTGTTGTTTGTGTTGCATCTGGTGATTGAGGAGAAAGATGCAACAATGTGTGATGAGGTTTATTGCATTGTTGACACACATGTTTTGACTGACAGTTTGAGATACGATGTGAAGTACCCAGGCAATTAACACAGAATCGATTTGATTTAATAAATGCAAATATTTTCTGTGGAGTTAAAGATTGAAAATCCGTACATTTATAAATATTATGCTCTGGCTGTTTGCAAAACGAGCAGTGATTATTTGAACCTATATTTTAGTATAAAAGAACCATCCTAGTTGGTCTGGGTGCTGATGGGCGTGAAAATGAGTGTGTTAGCATTACCGTTGGTTTTGGTGATAGTTTATGCGACAGATTGGCCGCCTCTAGGTGTGTACACTCAGTTTCCAAAAAAAGTATTACTTCACTGACAGTTGGTAGAACCTGTTTGTCAGCGCGATTACTCTCGAATTTCTTTCTGACCTCTTGAGAAATTTTACGCATCAAGATGTTTGAAAAAATTATGTTTTCCTCGTAAACCTTTTGGTTAAGTGCGGATAATGCTTGTGAGTGCTCATTATAAGTTAATAAGAAGGAGCGAAGAGTTTTTACAGTCGCTTGTTCAATATTGGGTAGATCAATTAAATTGTCAGTGTGTAGATTATTTAAATATCGGATGTTGTGGTATCTCTTCTTGAGCAAATTCCAAGCAACTGGGTAGTTTTCTGCAGTGAGTGGAAGTGACTTTATTATGTTTAGTGGTTCGGATGTTAGTGAGCTTAAGAGCTATTGAAATTTCTCGACCTTTGTCAGAGACGTGTTATTGTGAATTGTGGCTTCAAAGAGACTCGAATATGTTAACCATTGTGTGGGATCACCAGAGAATTGTTTTAAATTAATTTTGGGCAATCTAATATTGGACGCAGCAGAGTGGTTTGATCTTGCTGATTCATTTAGTGGATCACTTGTGGAAACCAATAAAGGAGGGACTAGCAAGCTGACAGTAAATTGGATATCAACATCTAAATCTGCAATTATATCCTGAAATTCGTCAATTTTTTCTGGATCATATTCTTGAGTGTGGGTTGTGACATTATTTAATTTAGACAAGGATGCATCAAATTATGCCTTTTTAGCACTTGATTCCTTACCAAGAATTGTACTCTTTTGTACTTGAATTGGGTTTAACGTTTCACATAGAGAAATAATGTTTAATTGATCCCGTATTTTAGTAAGTCTTGATTTAATTTGTTCTGCTTGATGCACAAAGCTTGAGTACTTCATCTTGAATTAATAATATTAATAATAATCAATCTGCTTGTGCATATATTTATTTTAAAATAATATTTACTTTGGAACAAACACAATATAGAGCAAACAAAAGAGAGCAAAAGTCATTTGAAACTGTCTATACACAATTCTAGGAACTCATTGTTCTGAGAAGAGGGTGTTTTTGAACGCGACCATGAGCTTAGTGTGCCTAGCGAAAGCGAAAGGGTGCTGGGGGGGGGGGGGGGGGGGGGGTTGTACTACAAAGTAACTAAGAAGCATTCCAAAACAACTCACAATGAATGTTTGGTGGAGTGGTATTATTTTCAACAACAAAGACAAAACATCTTAAAAACATAAATTGGGTGGTACATTGCATTTAACCGCGCACATAATATTACAATTAATATTGAATGTTTAGTTCACAGATCACAAATTAATATAGTTATTATTTAAGCGGCACATTAACAATAGAATATCAGTTTCGCCGATAACAAGTTATTAAAATGCGGTCTTTCTTGACGGCAATTCACAAACGAGGGTTTTCTGATATTCTACACAATCTTTTCCAAAGCAATTATTTTAACACAAGACTTTATTTGGTTGTCTTGAGAGGAAAATGTTCAGTATATTTTTATTTTTATTATTGTTTATTTGAATGGACTTAACACAATAGCGTGGTACGAATGATAGCTAAATAAAAGAATTAAATTTATTATCTTATGTATTTAGAAACATTCATGGCCGGAGGACCAATGTTTCGAGTTGATTGAGATAGAGAGTTAATTATTTGATGTGGGCGTAAGAGACATGGTGAGGTCTTACCTGATGCTGAAGATCCGGTGGTGCAGTAAGTAACCCAAGTAGGCCTACCTGGGGTTGTGATGGGATGATCTTGAGGGATTTTGATCAGTCGCACAGTTAGAAGTTATGACGAGAATGAGGTTATTTCATTTAAGTGTGCAAACCATGAAAAGAAACCGAGAGGTTGAGCCGCGGTGGTAGCGCACGTCCACCTTTGAGGTAAACACTTAGCGGACTAACAGGGAAGCGCGCGTAAAAACACGAGAAAGCAATTGTACCACCCTTACAAAACATAATTAATTAAAGAAAGGGTGGTAGACCAAAAAATGTGATAGTTATATAATTAATAATGAATATAAGAAATATTTAATTACGTAAACAATAATGAAATGTATAATAAATAATAAAATATAAAGAAATAAATACTAAACAGTAAGTACTGGCAAAACTTTTTTGCCAAAATAAATAAAACATTGCTCCAGTCCAAATATAGAATTTAATTTCAATTTCTTGAATATCTATTAAGGATGTTTTATAATTTAATGGCTTTTCCTCTTCGTTTAAAAAGTTTGTTAGATAATGCCACCGTGCTCACGATGGAAATTCAGAAAGTGTTGCTATCAACACGTGAAGAAAATAAACTATATGTTTGCTGCAAAACTGCAAAAACACTGGCTTTTTCTCGCGTCCCCTTCCACCTCACCTTAAAAAGGTTGATTAGGCTCTATTCAAAGATGGAGCAGTGAGATAGGATAGAATAACACACTCAAAAAGGTTGATTAGGCTTTATTTAAAGATGGAGCATTGAGATAGGATAGAATAACGCACTCAAAAAGGTTGATTAGGCTCTATTTAAAGATGGAGCATTGAGATAGGATAAAATAACACACTCAAAAAGGTTGATAAGACTCTATTTAAAGATGGAGCATTAAGATGGGATAGAATAACACACTCAAAAATGTTTATTAGGCTCAATTCAAAGATGGAGCATTGAGATAGGATAGAATAACACACTCAAAATGGTTGATTAGGTTCTATTTAATGATGGAGCAGTGAGATGGGATAGAATAACACATTAAAAAAGGTTGATTAGGCTCAATTTAAAGATGGAGCAGTGAGATAGGATAAAATAACACACTCAAAAAGGTTGATTAAGCTCTATTTAAAGATGGAGCATTGATATAAGATAGAATAACACAATCAAAAAGGTTAATTAGGCTCTATTCAAAGATGGAGCATTGAGATAGGATAGAATAACGCACTCAAAAAGGTTGATTAGGCTCTATTTAAAGATGGAGCATTGAGATAGGATAGAATAATGGACTCAAAAAGGTTGATTAGGCTCAATTTAAAGAGGGAGCATTGAGATAGAATAGAATAACACAATCAAAAAGGTTGATTAGGCTATATTTAAAGAGGGAGCATTGAGATAGGATAGAATAACACACTCAAAAAGGTTGATTAGGCTCAATTTAAAGATGGAGCAGTGAGATAAGATAGAATAACACATTAAAAAAGGTTTATTAGGCTCTATTTAAAGATGTAGCATTGAGATAGGATAGAATAACACACTCAAAAAGGTTTATTAGGCTCTATTCAAAGATGAAGCAGTGATATAGGATAGAATAACACACTTAAAAAGGATGATTAGGCTCAATTCAAAGATGGAGCATTGAGATAGGATAGAATAACACACTCAAAAAGGTTGATTAGGCTCTATTCAAAGTTGGAGCATTGAGATAGGATAGAATAACACACTCAAAATGGTTGATTAGGCTCTATTCAAAGTTGGAGCATTGAGATAGGATAGAATAACACACTCAAAATGGTTGATTAGGCTATATTTAAAGATGGAGCATTGAGATTGAATAGAATAACACAATCAAAAAGGTTGATTAGGCTCAATTTAAAGATGGAGCATTGAGATAGTATAGAAAACACACTAAAAATGGTTGATTAGGCTCTATTCAAAGATTGGAGCATTGAGATAGGATAGAATAACACACTCAAAAATGGTTGATTAGGCTAATTCAAAGATGGAGCATTGAGATGTATAGATAACACACTCAAAAAGGTTGATTAGCTCTATTTAAAGATGGAGCATTGAGATGGGATAGAAAAACACATCAAAAAGGTTGATTAGGCTCTATTTAAAGATGGAGCATTGAGATAGTATAGAATAACACACTCAAAAAGGTTGATTAGGCTCTATTAAAGATGGAGCATTGAGATAGGATAGAATAACGACTCAAAAAGGTTGATTAGCTCTATTTCAAAGATGGAGCATTGAGATAGGATATAATAACACATTCAAAATGGTTTATTAGGCTCTATTTAAAGATGGAGCATTGAGATAGTAGAATAACACACTCAAAATGGTTTTGATTAAGGACTCAATTACAAAGATGTAGCAGTGAGATAGGATACAATAACACACTCAAAATGGTTGATTAGGCTATATTTAAGATGGAGCATTGAGATAGATAGAATAACACACTCAAAAGGTTGATTAGGCTCTATTCAAAGATGGAGCATTGAGATAGGATAGAATAACACATTCGAAAGGGTTGATTAGGCTCTATTTAAAGATGGAGCATTGAGATAGTATAGAATAACACACTCAAAAAGGTTGATTAGGCTCTATTTAAAGATGGAGCATTGAGATAAGATAGAATAACACATTCGAAAAGGTTTATTTAGGCTCTATTTAAAGATGGAGCATTGAGATAGGATAAAAATAATAGGACTCAAAAAGGTTGATTAGGCTCTAATTTAAAGAGGAGCATTGAGATAGAATAGAATAACACAATCAAAAAGGTTGTTAGGCTTATATTTAAAATAGGGAGGCATTGAGATTGGATAGGTAAAAACACACTCAAAATGGTTGATTAGGCTCTATTTAAAGATGTAGCAGTGAGATAGGATACAATAACACACTCAAAAAGGTCGATTAGGCTCTATTTAAAGATGTATCAGTGAGATAGGATAGAATAACACACTCAAATTTCATGAGCTAAAAAACTTTCACTGAATACAAAAATGTTCACACTCAAATAACTCCAGTAACGGTTATTGAAATTTTATGAAGGAGTCAAAATGGAACTAAAACAGATAGCAACAACCGTTTTAAATATATCAGTAACTTTATACTGGAAAAATAAATGAGAATCTGGAAATAACTTTAGAAATTATTAAGTATTCATTGCTCTTTAGAAGTTATTTCTTTTTGGGACAGGGACGATTCATCCAGGTAGTCAATGAAACTGAGTTTCCCCAACCATGTAATGGATGGCTACACAAATAAACACAAAGTTAGTTTTTGAAATTGTGTTGTAACTTAGAGCACGCGTGACCTGGGAGGGTCACGAAGGTTTGTCACACGTCACCTTGCGAGTAAAGATACTGGAGTTAGTTGCTGATTAAACACGAATAAAAATGTCCACGGAATATTCAAGGTTTTAATTATTAAAACTAAAACATACATACACACATGGATTAACTATACATCTAAATTAATTATAACTATACAAGTCATTAAATAAAATAAAAAGAGTCTATAGCAAGTCTGTAAATTAATAAACCAATAAGAACACATGAAAATAGAACTAAACTTATTAACAACTATAAAATACGTAATAAATATACAAATATTATAACCTATCACACAATCTTTTATTAAAACAGTAGTCCTCAGTAACAGTAAATGTCTACATAACCCGTGTATTTATGCCAACCCCTTTCCCACACACTTTACACTGCGATGACCTGCGATACACAAACGCTGGACTCACTGACCCACTCGTGGACACGCCAACAGACTCGCTGGTCCCGCTGGACCACCCACTGGACACACCATCCCGCTCGTTGGTCACGCTGGCCCACCCACTGGACACACCATCCCACTCGCTGGTCACGCTAGCCCACCCACTGGACACACCAGCCCACTCGCTGGTCACGCTGGCCCACCCAATGGACACACCAGCCCACTCGCTGGTCACGCTGACCCACCAACTGGACACACCAGCCCACTCGCTGGTCACGCTGGCCCACCTACTGGACACACCAGCCCACTCGCTGTTCACGCTGGCCCACCTACTGGACACACCAGCCCACTCACTGGTCACGCTGGACCACCCACTGGACATGCCAGCCCACTCGCTAGTCACGCTGGCCCACCCACTGGACACACCAACCCACTCTCTGGTCACGCTGGCCCACCCACTGGACATGCCAGCCCACTCGCTGGTCACGCTGGCCCACCCACTGGACATGCCAGCCCACTCGCTAGTCACGCTGGCCCACCCACTGGACACACCAGCTCACTCGCTGGTCATGCTTGCCCACCCACTGGACATGCCAGCCCGCTCGCTGGTCACGCTGGCCCACTCACTGGACACACCAACCCACTCATTGGTCACACTGGCCCGATCACTGGACACGCCAACACGCTAACTTCACTGTCCACAACTCGGGCTGGGGACTCCCGGACTCACGGGTTGAAAACCAAGAATTGAGCCCCCTCAAGCTATCTCTGACCAGGTATATATAGGGGCAGTCCCAGCTAAGGGTCTGGAATCCTCCACTTCTAGAATACTAGGCTAGAATTAAAAGGACCCAAACCCTTTCAGACGTGTGTCCTGTACTCCCCCCTGGCCCTTCTAATTATCCAACCAAGTGAGAAGACCGCTGCCTACCTGCTAGACAAGGAGGGAGATAGAGAGAACAGGGAGCGCAGCCATGGTGAATAATGAGAGCTTTCCGGCCCGCTGTTAGACAAGGAGAGAGATAGAGAGAACAGGGAGCACAGCCATGGTGAACAATGAGAGCTTGCCGGCCGTTGTTAGACAAGAAGAGATTGAAGAGAATAAGGGCCAGCCAGGGACAAAGAGGCTTGGGCCCCACTTTAGATCTAGGAGAATGGAAAACAGGTGGTTGTCGCCCATGTGAACAATGAGAGCTTGCTGCCCACTGTAGACAAGGAAAGGAGATAGAGAGAACAAGGAGCGCAGCCATGGTGACAATGAGAGCTTGCTGGCCTGCTGTTAGACAAGGAGGGAGATAGGAGAACAGGGGTGCAGCCATGGTGAACAATGAGAGCGCGCCAGTCCCGCTGTTGAAAACTAACTCGCTACACCATGTTTAAAACGTTTTCAATTTGTTAAATCTGATCTAAATTCTTGTGATAATAATAACTTTTTCCCCACTTTCCCTATCAAGATCTCCATGGATTGTAACATTTTTCTCACCAAGTAATTATCAGCCCTTTATTTGCCTTATATTTTTCCCTTACCCCTTACTTCTCTACCACAGGTGTACCACTACCAACTTCTTTACCCCATATGTACCTCTGTACCACTATCAAACTCGACAAGAAGCTGACTGGTCTCAGAGAGAGGCCTTATTGAATTTGGTGTTTAATACTGGCTAGAATCATATTAATTGTGTTTATTTTCAATCGATGTAGCTAAACAAACATATCTTAAGAACTATATCGAAGTATTAATGTCGAAGTCATATTCTGAATCACTCCACCACTTATTTCAACTGAAGACTGCATTAAATGTCAAAAGATCTCTAGCATAGATAGTTAATCATAATTTTCTGAGAGAAAAATGTAGTGTACTTTATGTACGCACGCGAGAAAGTTTAACCTCCTTGGAAAAATTAAAAAATAGTATTTAATGGCAGCAAAATATTAATTACAATATAATGATAAATCTAGTTATTATTCTAAATAATATTATTTAATTTAGTATCAATACAATTACATCGGATAGTTACCTCAATTATATTGGAGCACTTGTAAAAGTCTATAAGCACAATTTTTTTCACTAATATTTACGAATAGTAAATAATATTAATCAAAATATTCAATTTAAATCACTAATGAATATAATTTATTAGCACATATATAATTCGCACTTGTATGAAACTAAAACACGTGTTGTGAATGTAGAAACTAGAAACATGTGGATAAATATTATATATATGAAAACAGTGATCAGAGGCGACGAGCGTACCAACATGCGCGACTAACAGAGGTTCTAATTCTATTTTGTTCGTAGCTTTTTTTTCCGAGACTTAATGAGCGGTTTACCTTCAACATGTTACTTATGTGCTACAGTGATGCGCGCGCATCTTAAAATTTCACTCTCATCATTTTTTCATAACGTGGCTAAAGAAGTATAACTTCAAAAACTTAGATAACATGTGGGGCCCTACGCACGGGGAAGGGGAAAGGGTTCTAACCCCTCCAATTGTGAAATAAATTGACACTAGATAAAACAATATTAATACAATGAGACGAGAACAAAAACGGTCCCAGTAGTAGATTTCAGCGATATTTGTAAGACTAGTTATTTCTTCCCTCAAATGTAATGTTTATCTTGGACAAGCTGTTAGTATCGATGCGCCATTAATTGTTGAGTGCTGCGAATTATTGTGTGATTTCTTGTGCTTACATTTTTATCGTCACAATATAATACATTAATTTAAACTAGTTTTTTATTACTTTAGGAAAGATCTCCATAATATTTTATGTGTCCCTATAACTAAATCACAAATTATGTTATCGTATTATTAGCAAGTTAATTACATATAATCATAAAAAATTATTATTGACTGTCGTCTCCACACAAAAATACCGTGCAGGGCCCTAAAAGAATTATTTTATTCTCTAACTTCTTAAATTTCTTTACAAATTTTTATAAAATAAACAATGCTCGTGTTAATAATACCCGCCTCGGTGGCGTAGTTGGCTAACGCGCTTGTCGTGTTAGCTCGACTGCTGAGGACGGGGAGATCGAGTTACGAATCTCGGTCGGGTAAACTATTTTTTTCTCTTTTTTTTTCCAAATGGTTTTCCACTCTCCCTCCATGCAAATGCGGGTTCACTTCCTCTAATTCAAACATACCAATTCCTATTCCATTAGTGTGACTAGTACTTAAAGCGTATAATCCGAACGGGTAGTAAGACGTGGTGCTAAATAATAATCTAGTGTTAATATTTTAAAACTGTTCTTTTTAAATGTTCTTTAAAAGTACATATGATAAACATAATGTAAATGTAAATTTGACAACAACAAATTATTACTAACTTACAAATATTGATCTTGTACACCTCACTAATTTTATTGCTTAAATAATAATAGTATTTGTAGAATTTTAATTAAGATTTTTGTAATTATATCAAGAACTCAAATTGTGCTTTTGAAGGAGAACTTTTTTTTTTACATCCATTACATTTCCCAGCCTGTGGCCTGGATCGGTTTTTTATTCAAGTCATATACTTAACTATCGGCTTGCTAGATCTGTCATAACTTCATACGTCTTATAATATGTCTTAGGACTAGAGCAGGCACAACATCCAGTTTCCGACCGGGAATCAAACCCGGGACCCTTAGCTCAGTAGAAAGACACGCTACAGACTTAGATAAGGTTTTGAATTAAAATATCTATTTTCTAAAATTATAAATGTTATTTTATTAAGCCTACATTTATATCTAGTACTGTTTGAACAATTTTAATACTTTTCGCTACGTTTAGTTTTTGACTCCTTTCTACCGCTTCGGTGGCCGCATGATCTAAGGCGTCACGTTAGCAGTAAACTAGAATACCAATCATGGAGAGATTAAAGTTCGAATCTCGGGCAAGTGAACTGAGGGGGGATTTTACAAAATGATTTTACACTCTCCATCCCCGCAAATGCAGGTAGCCTTCCTCTAAATATAGCCTCGTAGTCTCTAAGCCCCATAGCATAATTAGTACATATACGTATAACCTGAACGGGTAGTAAGACGCGGTGCTAAAAAAAATAACTTTCTGTTTTAAAGGTATGACAAATATGGTGGTGTGATGGTGATGGGGTAAAGGGGTGGTGGTACTGAACTTTAAACGGAATCTCTTGAGGAATTAAATCCTTTTTCCTATTACCTGGGATAAACTTACCAACTTTATTCCATTTTTGTTAATAAACTTATTTATTCTTATTACAATGTATTTTAAGTTTTATCTAAAATATCCCATGTTCGTTAACACTGGTCTTAATATATTTCTGGTTTATTGAATTGTGACAACATAACTTCCTAAAATTTTAGAATAAGTTAACTTATAAAAACTTTTAGCAAAGCATAGGCATCAATTCTCAAATAAACTCAATTAACTTTTTCTAATCATAATTTTATCTTGTTATCAGTATTATACACCTTATTTTTTACTTTAACTCATGTCTTTAATACATGTATTTTAATATGTTTTGTTTTTTGTTATATGTGTTTTCTGACTCACATTTTTAATGTGTTTTTATAATGTCAAGTATTACATTTTACCCTAATTAAATTTTCTCTCAATAAATAATCTCTATTCCTTTCACACTCAATAATTCTACTTGATTTTTTGTTTTAAAACAATTTTGCCAAACAGTCCATATACTCTTTATGATAAGTTAACTTAATTGTTATTGTCTTTATAATTTATATCAATAATTTAACTTCTGTCTTATTTGTATCTTTCAACTGATTTCTATTTTATCTATTAGGATATATATTGTTCCTTACTACAACTATTTATGTATTTTATGTTACCAACTTTACTTACAATTTCATAATATAACAACATTCAACTATAGGAAGATTTTGGGGATAGAAACTGTTGAGAAAATAAAGATTTAAAAAACAATTATATTTCGTTTAACATTACAAGTTTATCACAGTAACACACATGTTCAGTAAAGGTTTTAAAATTAAATGAACTTTGCCGCAAAATAGTAAGATTATTGACTAGGTGTCAAGACCCTAACACTATGTTTAACTCTTGAGGCAAAGGAAGGACCCACATCACAATTTTAATTCGTCGATTAGCTACTAGGAGCGCTGGATGACAGAATTGAGTAGAGTAACCTCGATGCGTTCCTATATCTAGGATATTCTAGAATTGAGAGTCGACGTTGAAATTATGCTGAACCTGCGACCCAAAACGATTATTACAAAGTTTAGACAGGGGTTGACGTAAATACACACAATATATAAGCTATGTTAAAATCTATAAATAATTTAAATATTGCAATTTTAAAAATCAAATAGATTTGTCATTAGTAGATTGTTCCGTAATCAATGAATATAAACAATCTTATATTTAATTTCATAAATGGTTTTTCTTCTATAACACTAAATAATGTAAATAGTGATAATTTATAATCTTTATAATAAAAGTCTGGTGGTGAATATTTGTTGGTTGAGTATTTCTCTGCACATTCCCGATAGATTTTGTAGCTAGCCTCCAATTTCTTAAAACAGAAATTATCTACCAAAGGGTTGATTTCATGGGGGTTTAACCACACCAAGATAGCATATATATATGCTTAAATATATATTTAATTTATATATATATATGCTTAAATATATATTTAATTTTATATATATATATTATGCTTAAATATATATATTTAATTATACGGATGTATGTATATGTATAAATAAAGATAATTATGTAAGATAGATATATTGCTATACTTTGATATAAAAATATTTAATAATTATTTATATGTATAAATATACACACATCAAATTTATTGTATATATAATATATATATATTATATTATATATAATATAAATATATATTATATATATAAAATATATAATATTATATATATATTAGGGTGGACCAAGAAAGGGGCAAAAAATTATTTTACAAAATTTCGTTCTTCCTCAAGCTTGGCTTTTGTTCATTTGAATGATATATGAGTTGTAAAAAAATCAAATAAAAGGGATCATATTTAGAGGTCGCAAGCTTGTGCGATTTTCACCATTACGTTCATAATTCACAGAATGATTCCAAATTATGGAAAGGAAAAGACCAAGAAGCTACTCACACAGCATGTGGCGATGTCACTTGACCAAGTCAGCATCAGTTACATAAAGGGTATGATCGCTATCGCAGCAATATTTAAACTCTTGGACACGATCTTCACAGTACTCCTCTCTCACGGAGCAAATTCCTGCGATCACAGAGATTCTATCGAGAGGAGATTGCAAAAGAAGACATGACCAGGTTTTCCATGAATGCAACCTTCCTTCTGAACTGGGACGGTAAACTTCTCTGACGGACATAGTCACTGGTAAAGAGAAAGTTGATCACTTACCCATTGTAATATCCAGTGGGGGACTTGAGAATATTCTCGGAGTCTATATAATCTCTTGCGGAACTGGTCAGACTCAAGCCAATGTGTGCATCAAGACACTTGACGAATGGGGCCTAAGGAATCACCTGCATGGGCTAGTTTTTGACACCACCACGTCAAACAATAGACTCACAGGGGGAGCGAGGAGGGGCATATACGATCATTGAAAGCTCTATCGATCGTCCTTTACCTTAGGTGACCTGTCGCCATCACATTTACGAAGTTGTTTTAGCAGACGTCTTCAAAGAAACCCTCAGCGGCTCTTCTGGAACAGATATTCCTCTCTTCAAACGTTTCAGGACACAATGGATATTAGTCGACCAAATAAAGTTTGCAGCCACCTCTAACGATCTCTTCACCGGTGTCCTTGGTGATCTGCGTGATGAAATGATTTGTTGCTACTCCACCGCTCTCGAAAAATGAGGATTTCTGAGAGATGACTATTCTGACCTGCAATATTTGAGCCTGGTTTTTATCGGAGGGGCTCCAAATAAACGCATCGGTTTCGGAGCACCTGGAGCTCTTTATCATGCCAGATGACTGGCCAAGGCCATTTATTCCTTAAAAGATCTACCTCTTTAGGGATCAGATTCAACTTATCTCTCGTGAACAGAAAGGCCTGCAAAGCATCTGTCAATTCGTGGCACTCACGTATGCCAAGTGTTGGCAAAAAGCTCCTCTTGTTTCAGAGATTCCGCGGAATTACAGAGCCTTCCTCATTGCACTGACAAAGTTCCTGGACAGACCTGTGGCTGATGTGGCTCTCAAGGCTTTCAAATGACATATCAGGTACTTTATGGAAGAACGTGTCGGGCTAGCAGTATTCGACAAAGACCTCGACGTCGAAACGAAATCCATAATGCAGAAAACTCTACTCCTGCCAGCCAAAGCCAAGGGACTTTAACGGCTGGTTGGGAAGTTTTTTGTCTCCACCAGCACCCTAGACTCCTATGTCTCAGAGAAAACGACCAACATCGTTTATGCTCTCTTGGACAGCGGCAAGAAAATAGAAGCAGCGAGCTTTTTATTCAAGTAGGCCAGTCAGTGACCAGAGGATGCCGCCTACAAACTGTTCACGATAGGTTTTTACCTGGATGGCAGTCCGAAAATCATATGTTTAGATTTTGTGTTGCCAACACTTGTAAAAGATCACTGTTTTGTTATAAATGTAAATATCTTTAATTACCTGTTATATATTACATTTAAAATAACAAAAACTGAAGTTTTCTCATACTATTTCATTTTTTTTAAATAAATTCTTTTTATCCAACTCGAAGCAATATTTTAAACATACTTAAAAGTACTTATTTTTCGTTTTGGAACGTTATTGATTTTGTGCAGTATAGTGAACACATCAATACCTTTTAATACAGGCATCGTATTTACTAGGAAAAGAGAAAATTTTTGTTATTTTTTTACATACAATAAATTATTTTTTGATTATTTTATATTATTTTGAAATATTTAACTGAATAAAATATTTTCATCAACTGCGTGTCTGCATCATTGTAAACAACTTGTTTACCGTCATGTTCAACCATATGGTTTAAATTCGTCAGTTGCCATTTTGAAGCTATGTTCGTTAGAAGTTTTTGAAAAAGTATTGCTAATATTTTTTTAAGTGGAATAAAACGATAAATAAACCTTGTTTCCGTCCTCAAATACATATATAAATAATATTGGCCTATATTACTGTGGTTAACTATCACATTAATATATTACCAACAGTTTTTATTACAGTCATCCAAAGTAAACATTACTTAAATGAATTATCCTAGAAAAAGCAGAAACAAAAAATCAATTTCTTCATAAAAAAACTTTCTTCATAAGTAAATTTTAGACAAAAATGCTTAAATCATTTAAAAAAATATAATTTTAAAAATCACTTATTTGTAAGGCCAATTTTAATATTTGTCAAAATAAAAAGTATTCTTATTTTTGATGAAAATGAATTTCTAGATACCCATTTTGAACTAAATCTTAACATAAAGGCCATTTTCAAAAAATGTCAAATTTCCTATATTTCTGGATACGTAAACTACCCTAAAATAAATTTAATTTAGAAAAATAAGTATTCATTATTATTATGTCATGTACAATACGTACACATATATCCATTTTTAACCAAATCGTTAGAGCTATTTTCAAACAATTTCAGATTCTTCAAAAATCGTCATTTAAAAATGAGATTTATTTATATAATTAAAAGCAGATACCAACTGTGAGTCACTAACTAAGAGACATTATTGATATGTTTAAAAAAATTTTAAAACTAGTAAACTGTAAACGAACAAAAATAAAATTTCTCTGGGAAATAGGTATGCATTTTTATTTCGTGTTTAAAACTCTTTTTTCCCCCTATAATCTAACCTTAAACAAAATTTCTACTAAATCAAGTTTACAATGGTATTTTTTAAATAAAACCTGGTCTAGATATTCTATTTAAATATAATATTTATATACATATTTTCGAAAAATTAGGAATTTTAAAATATAATTAATATATTTTAATGAACAGCGACAAAATAGGGAAAAAGTATCCTCAGACATGGCCAAATAATATAAATAAATATATATGTATTAACAGTTCATGATTACTATAATTTATCCTTGTATTATAAAGTAGATGATAGAGCCACATATGCTATTATTTTAATATTCCTAGACATGTTACTTGGCTCGTTGACAAGTGTCAGTGTTTGTATGATTAGGAGCACATTCTATGGTTGCAAGGTTCTGACATGTTACAAGAGTAGTTGACTAAAGCCTTTGCTTCTATGATTAAGAACACTTAGATGACATAGTTGTATTTTCTAAGTGTTTTAGCTGCTTTAAAACCCGCCTCGGTGGCGTTGTTAGCTAACACGCTAGTTTCTTGATTGCCGAAGACGGGGATATTGAGGCTCAAATTTCGATCGGGTTAACTGGGGGTGATTTTTCCTACAATGGTTTCCCCACTTTCCCTCCATGCAAATGCGGGTTCATTATTATAAAATCAACCTTCTCCATTCCTAATCCATTAGCGTAATTAGCACTTAAGCGTATAACCCGAACGGGTAGTAAGAGGTGGTGCAAAATATATTAACTTAATAACTTCTTTAAACCTCTTTGGAAAAGTAATCAATATTCAAATACTATTAGTTTAAACACCTCTGATAAGACGTGTATTAATCACAATTATTGAATATGTGGAATGCCAGGCCTCCACTGTGGTTCGGATCCCACGTTAAACTGTAGGTCCTCATTTCATCTCACAATCACCCTAACATTACACATTAGCGTAAGTGCGTATAACCCGAACGGGTGCAGGACGCGGTGCTAATAATAATAATAATAATAATATCATATTAAAATATTAAAAAAACTGTATTATTCTTTAAATTACATAATGATACACATTATATTCTAATAAATTAGATAATCAAGCTTTTATTAACTAACAAAATTAACTTATTTTATCACTTTCATTTTAATCGCTTGAATATTGTTAATATTGTCAATTAAGCGTTTTAAATTGAGAGAAACTATCTCCCAAAATGGTGAAATTTGTAACCAGTTGTCATGACCCTACCACTATGTTCAGTTCGTGAAACAAAGGAAGTAACCACTATTTTAATTCCTCATTTGGCTACTAGGAACGCTGGATCGCAGGATTGAAATGTTGATTACACATTTAGAAACAATTATTGACTTAACACACACAAAATTTACAACATTTTGACCAGGATTAACAAAAAAACAAAAAAACAAAAAAACACAGCAAATCTAATCAAACTCTTTAAAACAAAATGTATAATCTTGTCAGAACCAACATAGAGCTGTGTTACGAGTCTAAATTGACATATGAGTATTTTAATTGAAATGTTTTGACCGGAAGATTATTAAAATTACTACCATTTTTACTGGAGGCAAATCCACCCCTTCGTCCCCACGCGTTCCAAAATCAGTCACCCGCGGACGCATATCCAGAACCACTAAGGCTATGGGACAAAACTCGAGTATCCGAACCCCCTTCCCCTAATCCGGACCATTCTAACCTCAGACGCTATTATTGGAGTCATGATTTTTATTGCCGAACTAGAAGGACGAGAACATAATATTTTGCCATCAAGCGAAATGGTAACAATTAATGTTGTTTATACTGAGGTTTTATTAAACACTCATTTGTATGATATAATATGCTCCATTTTTAATAAATTATCTTTAAAACAAAAATTTACCTTTCTTCGTGTTTTATATATTCAACAAAAATTTCCTATGGTGTAGACATAATCTTTATTAATATATTATATTTTCCTACTTTTACATAATTATTGTGGAATATGCACACGGTTTTGCTGGTATACGTTAAAATAACTAAGTAAAGTATTGCGATTTTAAAATAAGCCACAACAACGTATAAACTTTATCAAATATATCCATCTGTGATCGATTGATCTTTCATAAATGATCTATCAACAATATAATAGTTCATTTATTAAATAGTGATTTAATATTATCAAAGCCAAGTTTGTGTTTTTTGGCCAAAATATTTCTCAAACTTTCTGATAAGTTACAGGGTTGAAAGAGCCAAGGTCACACATCATGCTATAACCTATTTTTAAAGCCACAGGGATATGTCTTTGCATTGAATCTAAAATTCCACCTGTGGGCACAGGTCTAAGTCTTTGTTACCATTGAATTAAATGTTTGAAATATTTTTAAAGTTAGTAATAATAGTATTTAGACTTCTAAATTAAAACATAAAAAGATTAGTTTTATAATATATATAATATATTGATATATATTTATGTATATAAATATTATATACCAAGCGATGTGCGTATTAATGTTAATTACCCTCCTCATTATTATCACATGTATATTGGTAGGCACAACATAAATTACTACTATATAACTTCACTATTATCCCACTGATATATACAAATGAAATATTATCTAGTTTTTGTCTGTTTTTTTTTTACTCAATCACTCCAAACCACAATACATATTTTGCTGAAATTTTGTGTGAATATAGTTGGACGACCTGTTAAAATCCAATAAAATTATGTTTTTACAAATATTATTTCTTTAACCACGTTATCAAACGTTGTATTTTCGTATTGATTGTAACATTCAATTTGTTCTCGCTTACTTAATCACCAAATCAACTGCAATCCAAAAAGTAATTAAAACATATTTCAATCTTGAATCCAAAGAGAAATTAAATATATTTTCGGGTAGTTTTGGATTCATATTAGTAGGCAAATATCTTCAACGTCTGTATATTTGTACGATAACAATGCCACTTCAAGTCCAAGAAACTCTACAAAGGAACTTAAGAATGCTTGAAGATGTGAACATCAGGCAATATACTTTCAATGCCTTTACCTATACTGAGACCGTGAGCCATGGGCCGTTTTGCTTCCAGTGAAAGGTACTTCAAAATACAGGCATCTTTTTATTTGCATTCTCATCATAGAAAACTTAGAATTGTGAAATTGAGCGCTTGTTAATTAAATATATATATATATATATATATATATTATATACTTTTGTGAACCTGACATCATCAACCACTTGACCATTACCGTCAACTGGTACAACATTAGCCCACGTTTACTTACTTTTTCGTCATTTGCAGTGAATTGCAAGAAAGCTGCGACAGAAATTTTTTTAAATTTTTTCCTTATGGTTCTACATAAATAGGGAAACATTTATCATGAGGTTAAAACTTATAGCTTTAATTTAACAAACTTTGCCCCATCTATTTAACAGTGGCATTAGAGTCAATGGGTTAATGTTAGACTACAGCAATCATACTTTGCAAATGCCTGACCACCAACTCTTGCTAAAGAAATGAACAAAAAGAAGCAAAATTAAAAAAAAAAACTGTCTTGACAGTATTACAAAAATACAAAAAAAGTAAAGAACTGCAAAGCACTTTATTGCAAAAACATAATAAAAGTAAGGAAATACCACTCACAAAAAAATAGGAAAATGCAATCAATATAGAAAAGCATAACTTTAATTGCGTCGATAAATTTTCCCATTACAGGAACAGAAAACTGGTTTCGTTTATCAATTTTTTGGGGGATATATTTTACAAAAAAATCTTCCCATTCATACAAAGATATTTTTTTTTCTGCCCAGCGCCAGTACGTCCACCTTTTTTCCATGCATTCAACTATAACTCTATGAGTCCCTCATCTGACACTTTTTCAATTTTACCTGGGTATTTATCCCCGTTATACTAAACTATGTCGAAACTGTCAATGACATCTTGTTTTTTTGATGAAATGTATAAAAGAGGAAGATTTTTTGCAATCTTGGTGACTTCAAGACTATTTGTTGGTACTGAACCAAGCTCAAAATGTGAATATGATTCGCTCACACCATCTGATTGAAGAGATATAGTATCAGGATCATCTTCATCTGATGAATTACTGATGGAATCTTTTTTCTCTCACTTTTTTGGCTGTTGCATCGATAAAGGACCGGCCTTTTCTAAATCCCGAAGAGAGATATTTTTTCCAAGAGTTATTTGTAACCATTTTTTCTTCACTTTGTGTTACCATTTCAGAGGAAATCGGCTCTTATGTTGTCCATTTTTTGGCTTCTTCTTCATGCTCATTTCGATTATCGGGTAAATCACTTACTAACTCTTACTTGCTAAGAGGATAGATCCCACATTTTCTAAAACCTGAAAGAGATTAGACCCTTGCTTATCTTTTAGTTTGATTATCAATTGTTTTAATAATGGAGGGAAGACATTCTTGGGGTAGTGGTAAATCTTAATCCAGTTTTTGTTTCGTAGTCTTTTTATAGGGGCAAAAAAATTCCCCATCAAGTATCTGGGTCATGTGGGTTGTGTTTGGGGGTAGACACATGGATCTTATATTGTGATGCTCACAAAGTTCAAGGACACACGCAACTTCAACCAGCTTTTTTACAATGTTTTCCTTTCAATTTGTTCTTAATGGTTGATCTAGGAATCCCGTAGCTCTTTTTGTAAGCTGACCAGAACTTAGAGCCTCTAAGCATTCTGCTAAATTTTCTCCAGTGTAGTTTGCCTACCCCCTTGTCCCAAGAGGTTTTGAACTTTATCTTCTATACAATACTGACCTGAACAAAAATTGAAAAACCGATCCTTGGCTAGTTTAAAAATTGGAGGCCTCAAATAAACCTTTAGTTAAACAAAATTTGGGTGGGGGGATATGTTGGGATAAATTTGTGCTAAATCTGGGCCAAAGTTGTACCATTGCACAAAAAGTGATTTTTAGTTCCAAGTCAATTTTGGGTTTGACAATAGTGTATTTTTTGTACTTGAAAATGTAAGGATACAATGAACACACATCCAAGTACTCTATCTTCTCTCCACAATAAATATCTTCTTTGTGAAAGATCTTGATACAATCTGTAGGCCTGCCAAATTATATGTCCCTGGGACTGAGGGGCTCTTTTTTGTACACCTTGTCCTGGAGTACAAATTGTTTCAAGTCATTATCTGTGCGTTTCATTGCATTAAAATACACTCCCACATCTCTAAGACTGTGTAGCTGGCATTCTTATAATTTTTCATGCAGGCCATGGTCACATCATAGCGTGTCTCCATGGTCTCATGCCAGCTGTATTGATAGAGATGGTCCTTTTAGGGTAATAGAGAAGCCGCCCGTGCCGATAACAGCCCACAACTTGAAGACGTTGGTGATAGCACCAGCCTTAACAACGCTGTCTACATGTTGCCCTAAAACTTATTCCTCAATGTCGTTTCCCACAAGAAGTATAGATACACCACTTTAATGGGCCTCCCAGCAAAGCCATTGTGTAAGGCGACGTGCAACTGTTGGTCTGCACACCGATAGCCACTGTTAGAGATGATACCAATGGTATTCTCCTTAAGATGAATCCGGTGGTAAGTCAACATGGCCACTCCTGCGATCTTATACGCCTCTTTGAAAGGATCCATCTTTGCTTTTTCCATAAGCATGTCTCTAAACTTAAGGCAGGTTTTTCGTATGATATCTACATCTTTCACGCAGTACATTAAAATCAAAGTGATAATTGTCTTTAACCAACACGTCATACCACTTCTCAAAGTGTTCCTTTCCCTTAGCCGAAATTTTACCGATACCGTAGTCCTTCTTTGGCAGCAGGGGACCCCACTACACCATGGTTTAATTTTTATGGAAAAAATGGAGTAAATTTCCCTTTGCCAAGGACTAGTCCAGGCCGAATATTTTAGGCAACTTGGATAACGACATTGGGAGAAAGTTCGGCGAGTCAATTAAGTGGAACGGGCTGAAAAGAATCGACATGATTTTCCCAACGTTTTTTATGAGCTCTGGAGTCTATTTGTATACCTTTATCATATATTGTAAAATTATAGTTCTACCATATCCCTTTACATTATTGGTTAGAAGGGTGTTGTCCTTAATTTTGTTGTTTTAATTTGCTCTAGAAATCCAAAATATTGGGCCATTGTGACATCAACCAAAAATATGCTAGTCCTATCACCCCACATTCGGTGCTATTTAGGTCATTTCCATCGATATAAATGCAGGTCTTAAAACACGTCTGAGTGACACAGTGGTTAGGTTAGTGCAAATAAGTGTTTGTTGCACTTTGAAGAAACATTTCTTGTCAACATTCAAAATAATAGAAAACGAACAAGAAATTCATCTTTTCCATTGATAGCTTGGATGGGGCCTGCTTCATGTAGCCAAAATAACCTAAAGGACGATGGGTCTTGCATCCTCAACAAAAAGTTTCATAACGCCTGTGTGAATATTTTGCTCTTTCAAAACTTAAAAATTGATCACAGACCTCCCAAACATTTTTGAAATCATAGATCGACATGTGACCTCTACAAACATCGGGACGTTTATGGATATCAAAACCAGTTTGGTTTGTGAACCAACTACCACTGGTTTCAGCTCAGTGAGCCCACCAACTTTCAGAAGATATATAGGAATCATGGAATAAATCTTCTGATTTGTATTTTTGAATATTACGGCCCTCCTTGGTGTGCTTATAGGTGTTCATGTACATGCATCCTATTTCTCTTTTAAAGTCACACACATTCTTGGTGACTACCAATGAATGGGAAAGGCAATGTGTATCGTCAACTTTTGAGCCGTAACGATTCTTTTATTTATTTTACTGAATATGACTCCCAGAGATATCTCATCACAATAACGTGCACTCCCGTGAGGCTCCTTAGAGTGGCTGAGTTTAACGTAAAGTGGTGCCATACTCAAGAACAAACTATTACTTTGCAACACGCGACTTACGTTATCGATCATGGTTCGGGCCTCTAACTGATCTGCTCACCTACATGAGACGTAACCAGGATTCAACTTTAAGTCCATGCTGTTCAAAAGTAAGCTGACATGATAAGCTGCGCTGACACCATGGTCCTGCAGCCTATTGAGCAAACATTAATGTTCCATTAAAGACAGCTTAATGCGCCACGATCTCTTTCTGGAGCACCAATATGTATGGTAGCTTTTCTACCAGTATAAAATAAACGCCTCAGTTGCTTTATTCTATCCTCGACAATTCAAAGAAAGATACCTCGAGACAACTTTTCACCAACCTAATTTACCGGGCCACTAATACCGGCTGTAGTGCTGCGTGAAGGCGGGTTGCGATTGGCGGGGGTGACACACTGTCACCTTGTCCCGGTGGTTGCAGGTGGTGGGGGTGATAAACTGTCACCTTGTCCCGGTGGTTGCGAGTGGCGGGGTGATAAACTGTCACCTTGTCCCAGTGGTTGCAAGTGGCGGGGGTGACACACTGTCACCTTGTCCCGGTGGTTGCGAGTGGCGGGGGTGACACACTGTCACCTTATCCCGGTGGTTGCAAGTGGCGGGGGTGACACACTGTCACCTTATCCCGGTGGTTGCGAGTGGCGGGGGTGACACACTGTCACCTTGTCCCGGTGGTTGCGAGTGGCGGGGGTGACACACTGTCACCTTGTCCCAGTGGTTGCAAGTGGCGGGGGTGACACACTGTCACCTTGTCCCGGTGGTTGCGAGTGGCGGGGGTGACACACTGTCACCTTATCCCGGTGGTTGCAAGTGGCGGGGGTGACACACTGTCACCTTGTCCCGGTGGTTGCGAAGTGGCGGGGGTGACACACTGTCACCTTGTCCCGGTGGTTGCAAGTGGCGGGGGTGACACACTGTCACCTTGTCCGGTGGTTGCAGTGGGGGGGTGACACACTGTCACCTTGTCCCGGTGTTGCAAGTGGCGGGGGTGACACACTGTCACCTTGTCCCGGTGGTTGCGAGTGGCGGGGGTGATACACTGTCACCTTGTCCCGGTGGTTGCGAGTGGCGGGGGTGACACACTGTCACCTTGTCCCGGTGGTTGCAAGTGGCGGGGGTGATACACTGTCACCTTGTCCCGGTGGTTGCAAGTGGCGGGGGTGACACACTGTCACCTTGTCCCGGTGGTTGCAAGTGGCGGGGGTGACACACTGTCACTTGTCCCGGTGGTTGCAAGTGGCGGGGGTGACACACTGTCACCTTGTCCGGTGGTTGCAAGTGGCGGGGGTGATCACTGTCACTTGTCCGGTGGTTGCGAGTGGCGGGGGTGACACACTGTCACCTTGTCCCGGTGGTTGCGAGTGGCGGGGGTGACACACTGTCACCTTGTCCCGGTGGTTGCGAGTGGCGGGGGTGACACACTGTCACCTTGTCCGGTGGCAGTTGCTGTCAGGGAGTTAACGCCGGTGGTTGGCAGTGTGGTATCAGGCTACAATTTCACTTAATATGTAAGCAGGAGGACAGACTGGGTATCGCCAACAACCATTTGAACTAAAACATAAAAGTTTGAATTCAAGCACATGTCAAGCTAACTTCAAAGTAAGCACTTTAAATATAATTTTTACAATCATATTAATTTAAATTAATTTCTTTATTTTCTGAAAAATTACGACTAATTTTTTTCCTTTTTTAAATGCTAAGCGAAATATATTATTTTTAAATTTCAAACTAATTTTGGTATTAATATAATATGTTGATACATTTGTTCCTAAACATCATTGAATTAACAGTTTAATATAAATGATACCAACAATCGCAAGTGTGTGTAATAAAATATACTTAAAAGATAAAACTACTATTATTGCTCGCTATAAATCAAACAAATTATCGTGCCAAAAATATTGGGTTTTTTCAATCGTGTCACTTTTTTTTATTCAGGTCTGAGCTTCATGTGCGTTATAATCTAACTTAAGACCAGGATGGATACAAAATACAGTCCATGGCTCTTAATTTATTACTATGAAAGTTTAAAACATTATTTCACCAATTATATATAGATTTCATCCATGCCGGGTAAGCACTTTAAGTATAATTGTTCCAATCATATTAAGTTTAAATTATTTATTTTAATTCCTGCAAATTTGCGCGTTTTTTCCTCTTTAAATTATATAATTAGTATATGACTATTACATTTCAAACTACTTTTTTTATTACTATAATATGCAATACAATATTTCCTAAACATAATTAATTTAACTGTTTAATATAAATTATACCAACATTCGCAAATTACATTTACACATTACAACAGGTACAACATATAGTCCACATCAGTTAATTTATCACTAAGAAAGGTTTAACCAACATTTAACCCATTATAGATTTTCATCCATGCCAGGAATTGAACCCGGGACTCTTAGCTCAACAAACAAATTATCATTCTCAAATATAGTTTTCTTTCAATTTTTTAAAACCGGTTAAAGCTACAATGTAATTTCTCCAGTTAATTATTATGTCGGTATATTTTAATGCCTGTAAGAAATATCTGTATACTTAAACACTTTGAAACAAATGCGAATGAAACACTATATTTATTTTATTTTCTTTTAAAATGACATAGCGTATAAATGCTCACAAGAGAGTAATTTTGTTTGTCTTGAAATTGATGGTTTCCATATCCCAACGCCATCTGTTAGCTCGAAACCTTAACTACGACCTCAACAGGTAAACAGGTTTACCACCATGCTAATGATACAATAAATCTGGCTTTAAATAAGGTTTTGGGGTGGGAAATGAAAATATTTCTTAAACATCGGCTGCCATGTAACACAAATTGGTAAAAAATTGTAGAATTAATTTGGTTTTAGAATTATATCAAATTATACTTTTTCATTGAATATAATAATTTAACTTATATATGTTACTGTTTCCAGCCTAAATCTCTGGTCACATTTTTATTCATGTCATAGTTTCATAAAATTCGTATAACTTAAGACTAAGAAATTCAATAATCCAGTACACTGGTTGATAATTTATCAAATCAACATCCTTAACCATGTCGGTAATCAAACCCGGGTTCATTAGCTTAGTAGACAGACATGCTATCGAATGAGCTAAGGTGGCGGCTGATTACCTTATAAAAATTTGATCCAGCCCCTTGCAAACATGAATTTAATAAGTGGCTAGAGAGTCTCTAATTATAATTTTCTTTCTCTGTTATCTTTGAATGTTTTAATGAAACAAATTATAAAATTATAAAAATCTTCAAAACTCAACTATCAATATAAGAGCTAATATTCCTTTTGGATAAACTTGAAACAGGTAGCTGACAGAAGGTTTTGGTATGCCAGCGAAACAACAGAGAGGAAGCAAAGATATCGTGTATAATAAATGTATATTTCTAATCTAGTGGCTATAATACTGTTACTTGTAGATGGTCCCTTTTATATATAAAAAAATATATGCTTTTAAAGAGATAGTTTTAGTAATTAAAGAGGGGAAAACTTACATATTCAGCGATCTATCATGTCCAATTTACCATAAACATCAGGCATACCGTTGATCGTCTGTCCAAAATCTGCGACGAGTTCAGTGGAGTCGAGCCTGCCACTGGTAGCAGAGCACCGACTGCTTTTAGGAGATGGTCTTGTACAGGGCCCATCTCCATTTAGCTGCTTTCAGGGGCCTGTGCCAGCACACAAGCTTAAAATCCACTGTGAGCGCTAATTCATGTAGCTGCCTCCACCCGCTGGTTACAAAGTGCGGAGGTGTTTTAAGAATTCATTCCAACTCGTTTGGATCCTGGTAATATGCGATTAAATAAAAACATATTTATTACTATCTAGGGGTAAAAAACCACTTGCCAAAATTTAAAATCTATAGCAGAACGCTAATTACCCATGGAACAGTTGTTATCCACTAGGAAATTTCCATTATCACTAAATAATCCCAACGGATCTGGACTATTGGTGACGGTCGGTTGAACGATAGCTGCAGGCATCAGTGTTGCGTATTATTAACATTCTATCAAAGGAATAAATACCACAGTAAGTCAAAGACGCTATAAGCAAAATAGTTATCATTAAACTATACAAAATAGTTTAAATCTTACCTGAATTTATCCAACATTCCTGTTCGTCTAAACTCATTTTGGTGTTTATCTGCCTCATTTATGAATTATAATGACAGAATGTAGTTATTTACGGGCCTTTTTATAGTCACGTTAATGGGGTGAGCCACATATAAAGGTATAAGTTTCTTATTGGTCAATAATATTGTTTCCTCATTGATGATTGGCTGATTCATGTAAAACAGCAAGGATTTACCGTTACTTGTCAATTGTGTACACACAAAGTGTGTTTGAATAAGTTTCACTCCCACGCAAATGCTGGTACACATATTCATTCACTTTAATTGCTTTGACACATTCCTTGAAATAGAAGCATTAACTATGTGACAGGAATCAGGAAGATGTTTTCTTGTTTTTCCAACATAGCTCCTACGCAAATGCTGGTACACATCTCGCCATGTGATGAAGGAAGGTAGGGGGCTCAAATCCCTACTACTTGCTTTTGCATGTATTTTATTGGCTAGTTTTTTACTTATCCTTGATATTTTAGTAATCCTTTGTTTATGAGTTTACCAAATAAAGTCTATAGATTAGTTACATTTTGCCATTTATAAGCGGCGCATACTGGCAGTGGAAGCTGGTTTGTACTCTTTGGTCACATGATGGTATCTGCCCTGCGGGGGACTCACATATGTGGGGTGTACTCAACCACGGGAATGAAACATTTTATTGGATGACCATTTTAACAGATATTAGTGGTGCTAGCCACACGAAATATATCGAGGTTCGAACCCATGTGGGCACGCCATCTAAATGTCAGGCTCATATAATTCTGGTGGGGGAGGGAGGGAGGGGTTGTTGGAATTGAAACCCTGCTGGATAAACTGTTGGTAGTTATCCCTTCAGGTAAAGTGCTTGAACATTTTCTTAACTATCCCTTCCACCCTATTATAATATATTAATATTTAGACGTTTAGCCATAAAGTGTGAATGTAACTCATCTAATTATGGTGATGGAGGCTGGGGGTTAGAATCTCCGCTGAGGTGTACTGTCACTAGTTATCACTAAAATATTTCCCTCTCCCTACCTCCACGTAAATGCTGGAACAATTTGACCTTACTCCACCTTATCTTCACAAACAGTGGTCCATGTTGGTATGACGGATACATACATCCATATATGTCGACGGATTATACCATACAACCAATTTTAGTAGGCTTTTGGGGGGGATAGTGTCCCTAACTAAGAATTATAAATCACTGTAAGGCTTCCATTTAGAGAGAGGCCTTTGATTGTGCATTATCAGATCAGTGTCAATGATCTCTAGTTGCGAAATCACCCTAGTGAGCGATGACGTCAACTGTAAAACCCATTACCACATAGATGGGGTTGTAGTTATTGACACTTAAATAGGATCAATGCTAACTGCTTTCAAGATTTATGACTAAAATAAAGAAGTTTAGTCACACAGGAGGGTTAACGACTCTTGCAAAGTGTTCAATGATACTCTCCAAAGCGCCAGCTAATTATCACTCATTTCTGCCCCCGGGGGTATATGACACATGAAGCACACGAGGAGGAGTGGTGGAGGGAGGGGACAAAGTGAAAGGAAGTACAAAAGAGTCTTGCGATATGGAGCCATTGCTTACACTATTATGTTAGACAGACATCGATTTAACCTTGCTAGAGGTTTATAGAAGGTAACACACACACACACACACACACATAAAGAACTACAAATAATACAAAGTTTTATTAATGAGCGATGTAACACAGTACAGTATGTGACATTAAGGTTAGTCCATTTGGTTTTCATTGTCTTCTGTGATAAATATATGATTGTAGAGTGTAGTATCACAAAAAGTAGATAAAGAAATACATAATAAACTGAAAACAAAATGTCCAATATAGTGAGCCTTGTGAGTAGAGGCAAATGAGCCAATAGGGTTAACTAAAGCAAATTACTGTTTGGGGTCAATATCCAAGATCATAAAGGCTTCCGAGAAGACAATCCCAACAACTCGCCCAATATAATAATTATTATAATTTAAGAAATCCTTTGAACTGACCTCAAGAAAGAGCTCACTCGGTTTAATGTATTTACCAGTAACCCATCATCTTGTGCTCATTCAGGTTCTTAAGAAGCCTAGCTACTTAGGCATCTAGAAATTAAGCAACTAAACGCTCTATCTATGGCAACTAATAGTGAGTTAGCATCATAGTCACAATGAGGAGGCACTAACCTAGTCCCTCTTATACGGGAATAATTAGCCCCAGTTAGAGATAAATAGATACAGCCTAGAACTATGGTGGTCATACTCACGAACAAAACTTGTCTACTAGGTATACCCAACAAGTTCAAGTACAACAAGAGTATGAAATAAGCAAGCACTCTACACGGCTTCAAATAAACTTGCAATAACGAGATAAGGACCTCCCGAGGACAGAGCCAATAATAAGAAGTAAAATACAGGAGCCAAATGGTGATGCTTATCTTAATATTTTAGAAACATGATACTTTTATCGTTTATCATGTTTATACATAAATTTCCTTATCGTATGAATCTTTGGGTCTATTTTCATTCTAATGAGTTAATCAAACCACATTTGCCTGTTCACATACATACTGATAACAGTGAGTCAGTGTTTACCCAGGCGAGTACAAAATTGTATAGCAATTAGCCGAAAACAAGATATAAAATTATCACATGGAAACTGTTGAGAAAAAGACAAATAATAATAAAACAACTTCTTATATACACATTGATATTTACACTCATGGCACTTTTAAGATGGCTAATGACACACTACACAGCACTTTTATCCAGCTTCTTTTATAGGTCCTGTTCTGCTAACTTGGTCCTGGACGAAGCCGTAGAGCTTGGCCAAATAGTTCCTGTCATTGGACTGGGCTGAGAGACTCTTGCGTTGGTTCAGGGGTCTACGTAGCATTTGGTGTGGGTCGTAGATGTCCTCAGTATACTTTCCATGCGTGGCTATCCGGTTGGATTATCCGGTATACCGCACCTATCCTTTTCTTCAATGTATAGGATCCTTTCCATTTGGCGTCGAAACCAGCGTTGAGCCCGTTGGAAGCATTAGATAGGTGTTGGGTCTTCAGATGAACTTAGTCAAGACATTTGAACTGTGTGGGATTTTTCCGAGGTTCTTGTGCATAGCGTTGTTGTTATTGCGTCTGGTCACACCTTGCTTATTCATGTATTTGTTGGGCTTCGTGTACTAAATCCTTCACGTGATTACTTTTTTCTAGAGCGTCTTGCCCTTGGTGGTCTAGGAATCTACATTCCTCCAGGTTGGCGCAAGGTATGCTTAAACGCTAAAATAAACTGAATTGGGGTCATTCCTGTTGTTTCTTCCTCAGACACCACAGTTTTAAAAATATCTGTGGAGGGTGTAGGTCCCATTTACGATGGTTCTTAGACATGTGTATCATGATTCATTGCTTTATTTCTCCTTTCTGTGGAGTGGGCCTGGTGGTGATTTATTGGCGTGGCCCAGAGCTCCACGTCCTATCTTTGGCATGCGTTGGTCTAAGTATGACTGAGAAACTCCCTGCTATTATCTCTTATTATTACCTTAGATTACCCACATCTGCAGAATACTTGTTGTTTGAGGGTCTGTAGTAGTACTGGGACTTAAGAGGAAGCGATAGGCTAGGAGTTGGTCCAGCGAGAAGAAAATATGTCCGTGAGCATAAGAATGAAATGTTTCTCGTGGACCGTGCATGGATATAGTCCCATTAGGTCTAGAAATATAGTCTTCCACGGTTCACGTGGTTGTTGGGGTAGGGGTGGCTCTTTGCCCTATAGTGGACCAGTCTTCCAGCAGGCACAAAGCAAGCAAGTTTTAAGGTGCGAGGTCACGTCTCGTCACAGTCTTGTCCAAGTGAAACCTTGTGATATAGTTCAGTGTGTTTCGTCCTCTCCTAGGTGTCGTGAAACTGGTAGAGTACTCGGAGCACTAGCAGTCATCAAGAGATGCTGATAGTGGTTCTGCGCAAGACCTGTCCAGCCTTGAAGTTTTGGGTGTTTAAGAACTGGACGTCCCTCGGGTTAGTAGATGGTGTCCATTAAGTGCTTACATTCATGTCTTTATTTTCCAGAATTCTCCATCCCTTTATTGAGCTTATAAAATGTCCTCATATAACAGATCTTGGTGGACCTCGAGGGTGTGAAGGGGCTAAGTATTTTTTGTCCTAGGTTGGTTTCTTGAAGGTGGGATCATACGTTCCCACTCGCAGTTTTAAGGCTCTATGAGATCTAGTCCTGGATGGCAAATAATTTATCTGGAAGCTGATTGGTATTTCCCTGGTCAGTGTTCTACCGTGAAGATGGACTTCAACAGTAGTAAGGCCGATCTTAAAAGTTTGGTCTTTGGTCTCACATGAAATAGATCCAGGTTAGGGATAAAGTGTGTGTCCGTAGGAAAAAGAGACAGTCCTCCATGTAGTCTCAATACCATTTGATAGCTCTCACCATGCCAAGGCACTCTTCCTGATTGCTATGGTAGCACTGCCTAGCTGGTGTAAATTTAGCGTTAGTATGGCTAATTATATGAGGTCCCTCATCTTAGGTATCCTGGTAAAAGACTACTCCTAGCCTTATGCCACTGGCACTGGTTTGCAATATGAATGGTTGGTCAAACCTGGGCCTTCGTAAGGGTAAGGTGGGAAAAACATTGTCTTTAGAATTTGCAAGGCCACGTTTGCTTCCTTGGTCAATTTTCAGCGGATTTTAGCCTTAAGTATGTTGTTCAGGGGAACTACGAGTTTAGACATCTTGAGTATGAACTCCCGAAGCCAATTGGAAATTCCAAAGAATTGCTGTAACTGTCGACGATTCTTAGGTGTGGGCGCGTGAATATTGGCTGTGATTGTTTGGGGTGTGGGGCGTTCTTCTTAGAAGTTACAAGGTGTCCTAGATATTCCAGGATGGTTTTCCTGAAGTGTAACTTATGTAGGGCATAGGTAAGTTTGTGTATTTCTAACTGCTCTTAGATAAGTGAAATAAATGTTCGGCCTATGATATTGAGTAAATGAAGAAATTGTCTAGATATGTGAAGCAATGGTTTCCAATGAACCCCTGCAGGAACTCCTTTCCCAAGAGTCTTTGGAAGGTACTTGGGACATCTTGAGTCCAAAGGCATGATGGTGTATTGCATGGTCTCTAAGTTGGGTGTGACAAAAGCCTTAAGTGGTTTGGAATCTGATTGCAACGGGACTTGCCATTACCCGGATTTCGCGTCCAAAGTATTGAATATCTTGGCATAGTCAAAATATTGCAATGTTTCGTTAAGATTCACAGAAAGTGATTAGCTGTCAACCGTAGTAATACTCTTGTAACCAATAAAGAAGCATGGCATATAATATATCTTTTTAGCAATGACAACTGCTGAGTTATATTTGAACCGGCTGGAATCTACGATGCCTTGTGCTTTAATCTCCTGTACTTGACTCTTGATGATGGCAAGCCATGTGGTGGAGGGGTGGTATGGTTTGCTGAGTATCCATTCAGTGGTTTTCAGGGTGATGCTATGAGTGGTGCCTCGAGTTAATTGTAGGGGTCCTTGGGCTGATAAGACCACCCAGTGGGTGTTCAGGACGTTCATCAGTTTGTCGTTGAAAGGATGTGAGACATCGTTATAGATATTTGTTAGGGTGATGGGTGGTATCTCGTCATTGGGCCGTGCTGTCTAGCTAAGCGTAATTCGTTTGTGGACTTCGAAATGTATCTTATGATATTCGTAGTTCAGAACGCATTATAGTTCGGATAGCCATTGCTGCCAGAGCATCAGTGGCTCCCTGAGGTCACGGGTGACCAGGCAGGTTATGGATGTGTTTAAAGTTTGTACCATGAGAGTGAGATGTACTTCTACCTCGATGGGGAGGGTGCTGCCTTACCTGGTTAGCTATTATGGAATGGGGAAGTGTAGATTGATAGATAGATAGATAGATAGATACATACATACATACATACATACATATATACCATCCAGATACTGATATTTTTATCTTACTGATGGATTTGACTTCAAATTGCGCAATAAATATCGATGTTAATTTCACAACGGACAAGGGTATAAGCGGAGAACAATAAACATTATGGTACAGTGTTTTGCGATTTTTATTCACAAAGTGGAAGGCCTCTTCGGACTAAATATTTTTACTGGTGAAGATTCGGGTAGAATTTGTCAAACATATCCGCGTATAAAAGTTTCATTGTTTTGTATACTTAAAAAAAAATCTTTATTTGTTACATTTCCTGAAGCTAGATGGCATCTATTCAAAACAAAATCTTTGAAGAGGAGTAAATAACACAAACTGTAGGAGTTCTGAAACCTCACCTCTGGATATCAAACACCATAGCATGTATTAGTAATAGTTACAAAGTTCAACGACCAGCTCTACCTCCTTGCTTTGGAAATATATGGAAAGTAGATGGTAACCAATCATTAAATGGCTGCAGGGGGGTTTGTTCAATTGTACCTTGATCACAAACATCTTTTGTGTACAGCTTTCTGCAAATGCAGTGATTGTAATAATGTAAAAGACTATAAATACGATGCTAGTGATGCTAGCGACGGTAAATAATAGCTTTAGTGTTACACTATTAATGTATATTTTCCATTTTTATGTATTATATTCATATATAACTGTTCTTATAAAGTTGATTTCATAATGGTTAACCACAAAATTATATTTATGTATTTGTATAAGTCTTATAATAATGCCAGTGAATAATTTGTAAATATACGATATACTTTTTACACTGGAAACAATAAAAGTACTAATTGTACTTGTATTTTGAATCTATACGCGGAGTTCTTGCCCTAAAAGAATCTATAAACTGACATATTGGTCATTGTTATTGATGGTAAATAGAATAATTCTATTTGTTGCAGCCATGTTTGAAGCTATTTTGAAAATAACCATGAAACTGCAACAATAAAGAATGAAATCTAAGATTTTATGATTACACACACCAATATCTAAACGTTCCTGAAAAAAAAAGTCAAACTTGGCAGTTTTATCCAGCTACAGCTACTATTTTCTACATTTGAAACCCTACTAAGATGGCAGCTCCCAGTTGTTCATAAAAATGATGAGTTTTGTGTAAATGTATATTTTAAATTAAAAGCAAGATAAAGTATGTGTGATTCACTTTAGGGGAGAGTCGTGTAGTAACGAACACTTAAGATTTTTAAATTTAATTTATAATTTTATTAAATCAAAATGAGACAAATGACATGTAAATATTAAGATTACATGTGTATTTATATACCTGCTGTATTAAAATAGCTTATAGAAAATATTCTTCTTTCTAGAGTCATTTAAAAAAATAGGCCTAGTTCAGTTTAAAAAAGTACTGTCGGGTAGTACCGGACATATTACAGTATTACCATTTTTTAATCAAGTTTGGACACCAAACTTCTCTAATTGTCTTAAGATGCTTTCTCCCAAGAGTCACATTTATAAAAAGAGGGATTTAATTCAGTATTGGCACAATTCTCGTGCACCCACCATTGGCAAAAGTCACACTTTATACAATCCTCGTCAAAATTTTCTCCGCATAATATTTAGTCGGTTTTATCTTCAACTTCTTCGCTCATAAGTTGTGCCGAAGTTTTGTTAACTTTTCTGTTATTTTGATGTAGTTTTATATCTTTTTTTTAATCGTTACTTCCAACTTAGTTTTTGATTTTCCCATTTTCGTGAATTGTATTTCTTCTAACTGAGCTTTATAAGGACTTGATGTTAGTATTTCGCTCTTAACACCACGTCTTCTTCTAACATTTAACCTACGTTCTGCAGCGACAGGCAATGGTGACACTTGTGTGATTATGGTGTGGAAAAATCCAGTTGAAGGAGTTGATGACTGTGGAGTCTTTGATGTTGAAATTTGTGTGGTTGAAGTTGACTGATGTGAAGTCATGGAAGTAAATAGCTCTGGAAATGTAGGTTGTGGAGATACAGAAGTTGAGGCTTTTGGAAATTCAAATAATGGTTGTAAATTTTCGTGTCCATAATTTGATGTGAGTGGAGTCTTAGGGGATATTGATTGTAGATTTCCTGGATCATTTTTCAATAGCTCTGAGTCTTCATAGACAGAGTCGGGAATATCTAGTCCTTGCGATGGCAAATAGTCCAAATTTGTGAATATATTTGGATTATATGGATGTATACCTGTATATTCAAACCCTTTTTTAGCTATATCCATTCGGCAAATTTTGGTAAAACATAGCTTACTAATCCAACTACATCATAATTTGTTATCCTGGAAAAAGGATTATGTCGCATCCAAATAGCAAAAGCTTCATTATATGAGGTTTTAAAAGGTTTCATTATGGTCCTATCAAGTGGTTGCAGTTATTGTGTTGTGTGTGTGTGTGGGGAGGGGGGGGGGGGCGGCAAACTTAATTATATGAACATTGTGTTGACGTGCAAACCGAATAACGTCAAGCTTCTTGTGGCTGCAGTGGCCATCTAAAATGAGCAGCACAGGTTCATGTTTAGTAGGATGGACACGTTTGACGAACTCTTGAAGCCACTTCAGAAAAATTTCACCAGTTATCCATCCATGAGCGGAGAGGAGGGGAAAGAAATTGTAAGGAATTTTGGAGGAGACTGAAGCAGCATGTTATCCCACTACCATCGGTGTATATGGGGTGCATGGTTGAGAGAGGGGAAATTAAAGTTGAGGTTGCTGAGGAACATATAAAATCTGTGCGTACAATGGTCCACAAATGGACTTACGAGTTTATGGCTGCACTCCTCAAATTTCTGGCCTCTGATGGACCTGAGGTTACTAGGGCATACTACCAGGAAATGACTGTGGAAGGTTTCATCTGTAGGCTTCTCACGCGGAGATGTAAGTACAACTACGGAGAGAATGAATACTACTGTACCTCCTCTGGATATAGGTCGTGTGGTTATAGCGAGGTTGTGGCGGGTCGGGATGGTAGTGTTTCTTATCTTAGAGACTATGAGATAGTCGCGTCCGGACTCATCGGGGTTTCGTCGACCACGTGTTTTGTAAACAAAGGAGAAAGAAAGAACCAAGGCAAACCAGTAGTGAAGGATGTAATTAGTAGAGGGCCCATCATAGGTTTGGTAGGACCAAACCTGAGGCATGAGGGGCGTGGAGACAGGTTGTACATGAGCCATAATCAGAGGGATGATCCAATAGCAAAATTTATTAGGGATTACTTTGTAAATGGTACAGAAGAAGGGGGGAAGACTTTTCCAGCCAGATATGGCACCGGGATCTATGAGTACATATATAGAAAAAGGATAAGGATTATTCTGGAGATGTTGTTCTTCGAGGCGTACAGGATCTTGAAGGAGGTCTCACAAAAGGTGCATGTGCAAATCGTGGGATTTGGTCTGGGAGTTTGGAGTGATTCGAGACACCAGAACGAGCTATTTTATAAACAAGTAAGGGAATGCCTACTTGATGCTTATGGGAAATATGGTGCAGGTGCGGGTGCTGTGGCGGTGTTAGGGCTGCTGTGGATGGATGGGGTTATGGAGCACTTTGAGGATCGGCAGAAGCTGCTGTGGATGGATGGGGTTATGGAGCACTTTGAGGATCGGCAGAAGATTCTAGCGGATACGGGTATACGGGTAATATCGACCCGGCGAGCTCCCTATGAGATCTTCGGGGAGGGTGAATATTACCTAGCTACTACATATCCATGGATGGAAATAGTTGGCCCGGCAACGAATTTTGGAATGGGAGGTTTGCGTCAACTGGGGACTCGGCGGCGGCATCCTCCACCCTGATATCACAACTGCACAATGCGGTAATAAATCCGCAGGTGGTGGAGAACATATGTATCATATGTGAGGGAATGAATAGGGAATGGGTGGAAAGCACCAATGGAGTCAGGTGCGAGGAAAAAGAGGAGGGGACGCCAGAGAGAGCTGGAGCGGGGACTTGCGGAAAAGCAGATCTGGGGGTGAAACATAAACTAAATTGGAAGCTCTGGGGATTTGGATATGGCAAGAAAAAGAAAGAAAAGGGTATGGATCACAACACAAACAGCAGGGGGAGCCAGACAGCAGAAATGAATATGGAGATGGAGGGGCAGCTGAAAGGAGAGAGGGATGTACCCTCTCAGGCGTATAGAGCCCTCGAGGAGACGATGCGGTTATCCAGGCTAGAAGAAGAGAGAGTGCTGCACATGGCGCTGAGGCACGTGGTGAGACTGGGTCATGAAAAGGGGGACAGTATCACTTTTCCCTCTCCCGAGTCGTTGGATAGAATTCAACTAAGATCTATGAATCTACCAACGGACGTGGACAGTTTGCGGGGACTAATTGATAAGGTCTTCAAGAGGAGAGAGGAAACTTTTGATATGGAAAATACTTATAGGCAATTTGTGAGGGCACACGGTCGCAAGACGTTTAACCCCAGCGTGGCATGGCCTGCGTGCTACGTGCACGCATACTATCCGTAATGGGGGATAGCACCATTAGAATAGGACAGATTAATGGAATGAGGAGCGTGACCGTGTTGCATGAAGTCCTCAAGCTTGCTGAGGAGATGGGACTCGATGTTGTGTGTCTTCAGGAACCCTATACCTTGAGAGGTAAAGTTTCGCATATGCCGGTGGTCACTAGAGTTGTTGTTAGTGGAGAAGCTCCAATGAGCGCAATAGTGGTGTTTAACAAGGAAATTGCCGTAACTAAGATTGAACAGCTCTGTAACCAGTGGGTAACATGCGTAGAACTGAGAACTAGCTCAGGCAGGTGTATAGTGGCAAACCTATATTTTCAATTTAGGCATCCAATTGAGCCATATCTTGATCAGTTGGAGATAATATGTAGAACATACGCAGGTGTGCCACTCATAATTACCGCTGATGCTAATGCTAAGTCTCCCATGTGGCATAGTCATAGGGTTATTGGGAGAGATAGAAGGGGTCGTGATTTGGAGGAGTTCATCTATGGTCATGGGCTTGAGGTTTCAAACCAACCGAACAATCCCCCTACATATCAGGGGAGAGCTGGGGCTTCTTCCAACATTGACGTCACTTTGTGTAACGCCGAGTTCATGGACATGGTGGAAGGTTGGTGGGTTGTGGACAACGTCACGGTCAGTGAACATAGCCTGATCATCTTTGAATTTGTCACGGGGAGGCTGGTGGATGGAAATGGGGAAGGGAAAAGAAGGAGATACAACATGAGCAAAGCTAACTGGGAGAAGCTGAGGGCTGAACTGATACTGCCCAGTCCAGTGGCACAAGGCGACAATGTCAACATGAAGGCCAAACAGCTGACGTGGGCTCTGCAGGATGGAATGAGGAAGTCGATAGCTGTGGTGAAAGGTGATACCAAGGTTGGTAATAAGCCATGGAATGACAGACTGCAGAGTCTTCGAGCAAGGGCAAGGAGAACGCGTAGGAGATATCAGAGGTGTCGAGACCCGGCTAGTCGTGTGGTGCTGTTAAATATCTATAGGGAAAGCAAGAGAGAGTTTGAGGACGGGTTGTATCAGGAGAAGAGGAAAAGTTGGGAGAAGTATGTACAGGAGGAGTTACAGAGGGGACCTTGGGGGGTGCCGTTCAAGATAGCCTCCGGGAAATTACGCCCCCCAGCCATGATAACCACGCTATCTAAGGATGATGGGAGTACCACGACCATTTGGGAAGAGTCTGCGGTTCTTTTAATGGAGACATTGTTGCCAGATGATGACGTGACAGAAGATACTGAAGAGCACCAAATGTTAATGGAGAGGATGGAGAATGACGAGTATGTAAATGAGGAAGAGGTAGAACCTATTAGTCGGGCGGAGGTGATCAGGAACATTGCTCTGATGGGTAAGAAAAAGGCGCCTGGTCCGGACGGGATAAAGGTCGAGGTGCTGGAGAAGACGGCTGACCTTATTGCTCCTTTCCTTGCAGGGCTGTTAAACGAATGCCTCGCTCAAGGCAGAATCCCGAACATCTGGAAGCAGAGCGAGGTAATCGTGCTAAGCAAGGGGGAGGATAAAAACCCGCTTATTCCGAAGTCATACAGACCCATCTGCCTGTTGAACACAGCAGGGAAGTTGCAGGAGAAGATATTGTGTGAAAGATTACTGAGACACAGGACAGTCATGGGCATGCATCAGCAGCAGTATGGCTTCCGAAGAGGCAGGTCGACAGAGGACGCAATCTGCAGAGCAATGGAACTGATTGACTCGGCAAATGGTAAATACGTCGTAGGAATATTTGTGGACATCTCAGGTGCTTTTGACAACCTCTGGTGGCTGGCGATATTTGACAGATTAAGAGAGATTCATTGTCCGGGGCAGCTGTATAGGAGTCTTAAGGACTACTGTCGTAATAGATACTCCACCCTGAGATGTCCAGGAAATAAGGTTCAGAAGCTACTGACGAAGGGATGTCCCCAGGGATCGGTATGTGGCCCGATCGTTTGGGATGTCAGCCTGGAACCAGTGTTGTACTTGTTGGAGGGGATACCAGAGACGCAGGGTGTGGTTGCCTTCACAGACGACCGTCTAATAGTAATAGAAGGGTACTCGAGAAGGAACATAGAGGAAAAAAGTAACCAGGTGCTTGAAGAACTTAACACCTGATGTAAAAGTGTCAAGTTAAAAATGGAACCGGCGAAGACGACCTTCATGCTGTTTAAGGGTAGATTGGCTAGGGATCCGACCATAAAGTTAGGTACGAAATCTATAAGAAGAAGCCATACGGTCAGATACCTGGGAGTTACCCTAGATGAAAACAGGAACTTCACAGCGCACATGGAGGGAGTGATGGGGAATACTCTGTCGGCGATGAATAAAATTATAAGCATGGGACAGAGGCGGTTTTATCTGCCTATGCGGATAATCAGGACATACCATCAGATGATCCTTCTCTCCAATGTGAGCTATGGGGCGTGCATCTGGGCTCACAGACTAACCAATGTCGCTCCGGCTAAGGCAATTCAGGGTCTGCAGAGGAACATCTTATTGAGGCTGACGGAAGCCTAATGGACTGTAGCAACGGATGCATTGAGTGTGGCCCTAGGTGTATGGCCATTGGACCTCCTCATAAGGAAGAACGCTGTGGCGTACTGGCTAAAAAAGAGAAACTTGGAGAAGGTGAGACTCCTCACCACACCCGATGTGACAACTTTTGGAGAGGCGGAAATAGTCCTGTTGGAGGAGTGGCAGAGACGTTGGGAGAGAAGTGGGACAGGTAGGAGTACTTATCAATTGTTCCCAAATGTGGTTGAGAGACTAGAGAATAAGCACCTCCAGCCATCTCGGGGTCTTGTCCACTTCATCACGGGAAGGGACCGTACCCGGCATCTCTAAGGAAGCTGGGATTGATAGAGTCGGGGAGTTGTCAATGTGGTGAGGAGGGAACCCCTGAACATGTGGTGCTTGAGTGTGTCATTACACTAGAAGCCAGAAGGAACTACCAGAGAGAGATCCAGGGAAGATTAGTAGGCGAAGTACTGAGGGACCCAATCTATTGGAAATTCTTAGACCAGATTGCACTGGAAGCGTCAGATAGAGCAAAGACAGCCTACATAGACAGACTTAAAGAGGCACAGGGACGAATAAGACGGGACGTTGACACTGACAATGAAGAAGAAGATGACAGCGACACGGAGGGCGGGACTGACACGGACACTTGTGCGGTCTCAGGGGAGTGAGTAGGGAAAAAAGGATTGTTAAAAGGGGATAAGCTGTAACAATCCTTGCCGGGGGGAAAAAAATGTGTATGTGCTGGGAGGAGCAAGCGCGAGCCCTGGGAACTGGATTCCAGTACGACTGAGAGTCTGAAGGAGCACGGGGGATGCCCTTGAGATCCAGAAGACAGTTTTACAGTCGTATGAACAAAAGTTAGTGGAATGATTATGAACTCTGAGGGGTTCCCTGCACCGTATGATCCTTCACCTTGGAAACAAGAGAGGTGGGTTATGGTTGATGGGCCCTCAGAGTCAAGATGGAGAAAGGCGGCTGCCCTGCAGCCCTCTGGTACCATCTGGGTGATTGTGTTCCCCGGCAGTAATGGGAATAGAATAGTTAGGAATTTACCTTAGCTTAGTTAGTAGTTAATATAGATAATTAGGGACGGGGGAACTAGATAGGGGGTAGATTAGGAAATTCAGCTGCCAAGGGTAGAAAGTAGGCGGAGCACCAACTCTGATAGGGCGCCTCCCCAGGTGGTTATTATGGGGATGCCCACCTCTGCTGAGCGCTTGGCGGACTCGGGAGTGAAATCCCGGGCATTGTGAAGGGCCTAGCGGGGGAGGGTACCGGGGGCGTAATATACCCGGGGTGGATCAAATTGAGCTAAGGGTAGTTGAATTTCATTTAAGTTAAGAGCCAAAATATGTGTTGTAATGTTAAAAAGGAAATTCATATTAAAATTGTGTAAATAAAGTAAAAGTTGTGTGGAAAAACGGCCCGGATTTAAAGATTGTAAGATACCGGGCCTGTAAACACTGAATAAATAAATAAAAGTTATCCATCCACTAGTTTGAGCTGCAAGCAAACTTCCAGGGGGTGCACCAATCATGAGGCGGTTGTTCATTCTCTGCCTAGGAAATATAAAGAGAGGTGGGATAAATTGGTCTCCAGAAGCATTTACGCAAAGAAGCACAGTGACCGTACGACCTCTTTCCCCAGACGTTAATTTTCCAACTTGTTTTTTCCCTTTTATGGATATAACTTTAGAGTCATTTGAATGAACACACGTAACTCCTGTTTAATTTGCATTGAAAATTCTACGTGCAGAAAAGGAATATTTACTTTGAAGTTGATTAAATTTGTCAAAAATCTAGACACCTGAGGTTTGTTGAAACCAACTGCTCGTTGCATGCTAGTAGATTCAACGGTTCTTAATGTGATTTCAGGGTTTCGTTTCATAAAATCATAGTAAAAGTCCTTACCAGCACACTTCTTTTTCTTGTTGAAGCGGTGATCAAGTTTCAAGGCTTCGGCCACATCGAAAGCCAACTTCCCAAACTCCTTACGACTCAGTGGCATCAAACGGTTATCAAGGTCTTTAAGGTGTATTACAAGTTCCTCTTCAAAATTTTCTGAGAAAGTAGGTTTGAGTCGCCCCATGTCAGGACCTATTTTTACTTCATTTCCTAATTTTAACTTCGCTACTCTGTCTCCTAAGGAGCTTTTAGGAACAGCATATGTATTTGCCGCCTGTCTCACTGTCATAGCGTTACTTAAAACTTTCTCTACAGCTATTTTCATGTTTTCTTCTTGCCACTTCCCACGTAAGCCTACTTTTTCCTTTTTCTTTAATTTAGGCATAGTGTAAAATTCCAGAATCTGTTATCTGAAAGAAAAAGTTCTACGAATACAAAATAAATATATATTATATATATAATATATATAATTTAGTATTAGTATTTTATATATATATACACCTAATCTGAGTAATCTTATCTAACCTTAAATTAAGTGTTTTATTTGAGCTTTATTTGTTGTTAATGTTGATAAAATCTTTGTGGCATCCCTTAGTTTGTCCGGTACTGGACGAAAACAACATGTCCGATACTAGCCGATCAGTATGGCAATAAAATAATGGTAGTCATTACAATAATATTTTCTTTGTTGACCAAATCAATACTATAACTTATTCATGAGTTTACCCTTGACCTTATATCCAATAAACAAACTAATTGTAATTACCGTGTGAGAATGATAAGTCTTGAAAATGTAGTTGGAACAAAGAAACAAAGCACATAAACTACACAAACACTCGTGGGAACCGTACGGCTCAAGGGCGCGCCTTCAACTAACGGTTGACTTTGGCTGCAAGCAAGAGGAGTAATATTATATTCGAGACGTCCGTGAAGTTGGCCCCCCCACTTTTAAAAATTCAATTTTTTATTATTGCAATCGTTTGTTCTTCGTTTGTTCCGGATTGTTCCGCAAAAATTTTCGTTTGTTCCGTTTTGATAGGCCCACAAATGATATGTTTACATTTTTCATGACCCCCCGAAACCAAAAATGTTTTTTTTGTAATGCCATATGTATGTCCTTTTGTATGTCTGTACCTTGGGCTAGAGAAGAAATTATTTCACCGATTGTGTTAAAACTTGTTATCTAGGTTCCTCATAAGGTTCCCCAGAAGAGGGGTTTTTGGAATTAGATGTTCAACCCTAAACTTAAGGGTAGCTTAATGAAGGAAAAAAGGAGAAAATAATCAATTTTCTCAGCTCGCTTTAAGGAATGCGATTTAATTTCATATCTAGACACTGTTTATCTTTATAAACAAGATGGTAACTCTCAATGACTTTGAGGGTACTACTTTATATGTGGGAAATCTTCTGATTGTTATCATCCAGCCTTAAATATTTTAGATATTAAATAACTCCACATTGTAAAGTTGTATTACTTTTAATGATAGCAATCTTCTTATTTGAAATATATTTTTATAAAACCAGTAATTTCTGAGCTATAAGCAAATATAAAAATATATTTTAATTAATTTCTTTGAAAATGAATGTATTTCTTCTGATCTTTGGTGGACAGGGTCTTTCGTTCCTAATGCCATTGAGTAAGTAACAGTGTATATTATTTCATTCATGAACTTTGGTGTAGGGTTTCTACAAACATGTATGGACCTATTATTTCGATTCCCAAATATTATGAACTTTTAGTAAGCATATATTTTAAGATAAACGCAGGAAAAAGTCTATGTGATGCCATAACATTTATTTTAATATAAATTATTTAGGTATTTTTTATTGATGGTAAACATTAAAAATTCATATAAATGATTTATTTATCAAATAAAATGGCCTATTTATTGGCGGTATAAGTTCATTGACAAAAGGAATGGACCTGTCGTAAGACAGAATACCTAATACAAATAATAACTAAATATGTTTAAGTTTTATTAACTCATTTGCAGCCCTGTTATCAAATTATGAATGATCAAAAAGTATTTTCATACAACATATAGATATATTTATATACACACTCATGTTGGTTAGGGATTATAAAACAGTTTTCTCTTGTTTTACCAATGCCAAAGTTTGAAACCACAAATCTTCACTCGAGTGCCCATAGAGCTCTAAAAGGCAATCTTACATAAAACGAATATTACCTGCATAATGCCTTCGCCTCTACCCCTTTGACTCTGTAATATAGATAGATATTAGTTTCAGTTGGAAGGATACCAAAGTCTGTTAAATACACGGTGGCAAAGTTTTGAGAAATTCTAGAATTTACTTCTTGAATTAAACAGGGATATTAGACACTGGAATAGTCTACGAGGGTATATATGAAGAGAAAATTATAAGTTGTGTTCAGAAGAGTTGGATAAGATCATATGTGAAGCAGGTAAATTACAAAACGATGAGAAAACTGAGAAAGTCGTTATCTGGCGTGTGTGTGTTTGTATATTACATTACGCGAGATAAAATACACAATATAGCATCATATCTAAATTAGAAAATACATAAATGGGAGAAAGTATATAAAAAGTGTGAGGGTTTGAGATATTGATAAAAATATAATATGTTCTTAATATTTATATTTAATAAATCCCCACTATAAAAGTACTGACCGATTTTACCATTTTTGTGTGCCTAAAATTACTTTATCTACCTGTTAATAAATTAAAATTAGTTGGTTTGCCGGTCAAAAATACACTTAAAATAAGATTAACTATCTTAAAGGGTTTTCCTTTCAATTAATTCACTTTTTATTTTTTTAGATAAATATATATTTCTTTGGAAACATTTTATAAATTTGTATTTTTAAATATATATTTATTTTAAATTTTCTAAAACATTTTTCCCTTCATTAGTGGGCACGTGAAATAAAAGTACGGTGGAGCTATTACTTATCGTTGACAGAGAAGTTAGGGATAAAATACTGGCAGTCTGTACTGAGTTTCTTCAATCATAAATATTTAATAATTTCACATAATAGAAACTTGGACATATTTTTTCTAAATTCTACCTTCGTCCTCGCGGGTTAATAATATGTGGTATAACCGGGCAGTCATTAGACAGTGGTGTAAACGTAGACACATTATATAAATGATTTTATTTAAAGTAATGGGTAAATAAATGTTACTTAGCACAAGTCTAGAGTAGGATTGTGATTCTCACAATGAGGCAAAATATTTATTACATACATACGGTTATATAGGAAACATCAACCACGAATATTACATTTGTCGAGAATAATGAAAATTAACATTCCTTAACTATTGTTTCCTTTTATATTCAAATACACTTCTTTACACACACTTAGTGGTGGATCCAGATCATTTTCATAAGGGGGGAGGGATCACAGTTATAAATAACATAGTTACTTACAATGTTAGATTTCTGTTTAAAGGCATTTAATAGTTTCTAATTCATATTTGATTTTATATATGTTTTATGCCGTGCTCATCCTCTCCAATTTTTTAAAATCAGATAATTTTTACAAACTATTGGGATGCCCCTTGAAGATATTTAGAGTGATCCTCACCTTAATTTTTTACGATAGTTAGATACCTTTGGAAGATAATCTTTGAACTATTCTTCTTCAGATAAAATTTTGAAGATTGAATTATTTGAGAAACTAGGATATTTGGGGTGACCCTAACCTGAAAACTCTTCAAAATGGCATGCATGTAGAATCTATTTAGAGCTTCCATCCCCCGACCTTTTCTGCCAGTTAGAGGCTTCTAGTATTGTAGTTATTTAAAGAGGTATTCTACGGCAAATTTTCGAAAGTAAAATGCATGTAGAAGTAGATTTAAGGCCATATTTCAGCTTCATATTCAATAATATCAGAGAATTTGGAATATATACGGAGGGGAGAGGATTTATTCCAGGGAGGGGCAAATTATTTCCAAGGGGGCAGAATTCCCCACAGTTACACCGCTCCTGACATCCACACATACTTTATATTCGGTATTCGTGGATGAACTGCCCTCACGAAATTAATTATTAGTCTTCTCTGATGTGTGGTAATCTACCGTCTCTATGCTGAAAAATGTTTGTTACTCGCTATGCTCGACAAATAGTCTTACGTGAAAACAAATATTTTTTTCACCCTTGCCTGAGTTATGTTGAAAATTGAATAAACGTGGACGAATAACGCACGTGTGGACCTGGACAAAGAGGTGCCTCATTAAAAGAGATACAAAATTGTATAATTATCTACGTTGTATTTTTTTCCTAAAATTTTGACTTTCATTTGTTTTTTTGTATTAATTTTCTAACTTTCACAGGGAGGTAAATTGACCCTTTAACCCCCCTGAATCCACGCCTGTACACACACAAATACACACATATATATAATCTGTATAATATATCAAGCAATTTAACCTGATATGACAGTATGGAAGAACGATGCCAAGCATGGTTGAAATACCAGTCAAACACAAGAAAATAAAAGCGAAGTACTCGCCAAATCTTTCAGAGGCCGTGCTAGAACGTCCGGCAAGCAGTCACACGATTAAATCTTACTCAAAAATACCCCACCCAAGCGAAAATGAAATTTATCTTCAACCACTGCCTTATATAGTGACGATTTTGCTCACTTGCAATAGTCCAAATACTCGTACAGCCAACAACTCTTCTAGATTCATTCAACTGTCTGTTTATTGCTCCATACATCCTTACATTTTTACAAAATATTCTGTCCAGATACACAAATTCATTCACAAGTTTAACGGTTTTTCATTTATTCTAAGTTGACAATCATTTCCTGATCCATTCTTATCAAAAATAATCACCTGCATTTTGGAGACATTTATTCAAAATCTATTCTGACACCACATTTAAACGAATTAATGTAATCTGTAAGTAATTTTTACTATCAGCCATTTATACATTATTCTATGCATTTAGCAGCACCATCACATTCACATGACCCATTTTTATATAAACTGCGTCGTCACAAGTGTCCCCCATACATTTATCCATTAATACATTAAACAACCTTGGAGACATAACACGACCTAATCTAACACCCGGTTCAATGTCAAACCATTTGCACAAAGCTCTATCCACACTAACGTACGCTTTACTTCTATAATATACCACCGTAAATAAATCTACTAACCATGTATACACTACATTCTCTCTCAGAAAATGCCATAATATTCTCCTCCTCATCCGATCTTACGCTTTCTCAAGATCAACAAAAGCACAATATACGGTATTCCTTACTGCCACACATTTCTCAATCACTTGTTGCCATGCAAATATCTGGTACATTCATTCTCTACCTGGCATGAAACAATACCACACACCGCAAATCTTGTCCACAGTTTTTTCACGCACCGTATCAATTAAAACTCTCCTGAAAACTCTGTCTGGAATATTCAACAAACTAATTGCCCTTTATAATACTTACATTCACTCTTAATGCATTTGCCTCTGTACAAAGGAACAATAACAACATTCTTCCAGTCATTATGAAAATTCAAAATCCAAGCACACAAATTGAGAAACCGACACAATCTGGCAAGTAGTACCATGCCTCTTAAGCATTTCACTTGTGATACTATTTCTGCCAGCAGCTTTTCAATTCTTTAACACGTTCATAGCTTTTAAAACCTCAGCCTCATTAATTCTTTCACTCATCATAACATTTTCCCTATTTTCTGCTACATTATTATTAATCTCGTTACAAATACTTAAACAATTGAGGTTACATCACTCACCACCGTGGCCCCAGTTGACTAGTCTTAGCAAGACCACGGCTCCGCAACAACTCCCGGAACCATCTAATACCTGACTGAACCGAGGATCGTAGTTCAGTCCTCGTCACTGTTAACAAGCCACGCCCAGAAAAACAGATGAGCGTAATTGATGAGTGTTCATTACGCTCTACTGGCTGTGTTTGGCAAGGCCGTAGTCTGGTCCTTTCCACTGACATCCAGGTGGACGTCGTACTTTCCAGCGTATTGCCAAAGGACGCTATCCCCTACCCCTCTATCCCTCTTGTCTTTCCCATTACTTGAGAACACGTGATAGATTCGAGGACTATATAGAAATAGGATTCGGTTATATTATCATTTATTGCAATACTGGCTTCGTTAAGGTAAGCGACACTGTTATGGTTTGATAAATATCTTCGTACTCTAAATTCCCTTTTGGCTTATTAAATTTTAATCTTTTCAAAATTATTGTTTCAGAATCTCTAAATATTATATTCATTATTTTTGGTCAAGGATTTCCTGTTATATGGACTTAGTTATTCTGGACTCTTAAGGTCATGGTGAAGCTTAAGTATTTACACGGATATAACAAAACCGTATTTTCAACTTTGAAATTATGCATTCCATTGGAAATATTTGTCCCTAAGTGTTCACATAATTACTGCATATCCGCATCATGGGTCTCTTTCAAACACCTTTTGTATAGACAGTTTGGTTGTTTGTCAACAGATAGAGCTGGTGCCACATATTTTAGTATCATGTTGAGTTTAATCATCTTGTTAATTGCTAACAGATTAGTTAATATTGTAGCTACAATTCAAAGCTTATCGACTGTTAGTTTGTGATAGGGCCATAAGATTAAGAGATACCGTTATAGTAATGGCTTTTGTGAATGATGTACCTGATTAACGTTGCACGTAGCTAGGCTTGATACCACCTGAAAGAGCAAAATACTATTTAATGGTTGGTTTATCCTTTGATTGATGGCTCTCTTCAGATGAAATAAAGGGCCAATAACGAGTTAATATTCTACCATTGAACTTTATAGCTTTAGTTAGTTAAACTAACAGCCACTTATCTTTGTAATTCTTTAGTATCTTTGGATCACAAGTTAAATCTAAAGTGCCTTGGCGGCGTCATTATTAAATTAAATTTCCTCATACTTCTACAAATTATGTCCTGTTCGGATTTAGGAGGCCGATACTATGATTAAGTCATATCATAACTTATTTCAGAAAATTAGAAGCCACTAAAAAGGAAACTTTGATGACATATATTTTTTAGCTGCATATTCTTTACTAATTATTATTCAAATCAAAATAGAGCTTGTGCGATACTGTTTGATTTTGCCAGTATCAGTATCTATTGATTAGTTGAAAAAACATTGGAACAATGTGAAGGCAAGATGTAAGTAAAGAACTGGGCGGAGAAACACAGAAACTGTAAGCCCTGGAGGTGGGCCATACAAGCCTCACAAGCCGTCATGTCTCGAGGTACACGTGGTCTTAGTTGCCATCTCTGCTACAAATGGGACGGAAACGGAGGGTGCCGCTACAAACCGCCATGTCAGAAGGGACTGCCGCTTTAAGTCGGGGTGGATCAACTCTCCCTGGCACAAGCCTGAGGAGATTATCAATACAGCAGGTAAGTGCAATAACATAATATTCTCTTAGCATTAAGACGTAAGTACATATATAAGGTGATCGGAAACTAATAGTCCAAACAGCACATATAGCTTGTTTGAACCATAAACAATACAAAATCCCAAAGCACTTACATCCGGAAACCTAGGCTAGTACCATTAAATCGTGTTCAAAGTTTCTGCGTAGAGTGCAGGGAAAGAAAAGCTGCCAAGTCAATTTGCATAGGAGTAGACGAGCTACACTGAACATGGAATAATGGCAAGTACTTTCCGTGATGTAGGGCCGTTAATGATAACCCTCAAAACGTATTTGTATTTATAGATGGACTGGTGTGTTGTTTACTATTACTTGTAGTAAGTTCTGCCGCAGTACTCCAGGTTGTCAAATTGTGTTTTTCCACGTGCCTAGCACCTATGCAACCTGTTGTACACGCATGCTTTAATAGCTGTGCTCTCCCGGCGCTACAAGCCGAAGAAACATTGAACCCAATTAAATGGTATTAGCATAGTTTTACAGATATAAGTGTATAGGGATTTTGTATTACTTTTATTCCAAACAAACAATATGTCAGTTCGACCCGTGAGTTTCTGCCAAGCCTGTATATATATAGTTTTATGTCTACTCTTAATTTACCAATTAGATTGGGATTTACATGAAAAGGGTCCTACATTTCCTTTTGATAAAAAAAAGAATTAATATGAATTAAAAAAAATATATATACAGAAGGTATGTCTATTTGACGTGACTTTTTAAAGTTGCAAAAGTAGATAGTTTAAATTATTAGAAGCTACCCACCTCGGTGGCCTAGTTAGCTAACGCGCTAGCCGTGTTGAGCTCAATGGCCGAGGACGGGGAGATCGAGGTTCGAATCTCGCTCGGATGAACTGGGGGTGTATTTCCTAAATGGTTTTCCACTCTCCCTTCACGATAATTTGGGTTCCATTCCTTTAAATTTAACCTTCTCAATTCATAACCCATTAGAGTAATTAGTACTTAAGCGTATGACCCGAACGGGTATTATAATACGTGGTGCTTAAAATAAATAAATGAGAATAACCGTTTTATCAATAAATAATAATTTGAAAATTGATACCTAGACACGGGAATCAAACCTAGGACCATTGGCTTTGTACGCCACTGCTATAACCACTGAGCTATCCATGATTCGTCCCGTTAGCAGCGTCATTCTTCACTCATATTTTAAGGCAGAGTCCGGAGTGTTTGGCAGAGACCAAGTTGAGCCATCAGGAGGCCGAGAAGCAGGCCAAGGGGCTGCATTGTCTAGAGATGAAGCTATATTCTGTTCACAATAGGTTTTTACCTGGATGAAAGTTCAAAAATCATATGTTTAGGTTTTGGTTTGCCAAAACTTGCAAAATATCACAGTTTTGTTATAAATGTAAAGATATTTAATCACTTGTTATATATTACATTTAAAATAATGTAAATTTAAATTTTCTCATAATATTTCATTTTTTTAAATAATTTCTTTTTATCCAAATCGAAACAATATTTTAAACATAATTAAAAGTACTTATTTTTAGTTTTGGAAAGTTACTGATTTTGTGTAATATATAGCACACATCAATATCTTTTAATACAGGCATCGTATTTACTTGGAAAGGAGAAAATTGTTGTCATTTTTTTTACATAAAATAAAATTATTTTATGATTATTTTATCAATTTTTAAATATTTAACTGAATAAAATATTTTCATCAATTGCGTGTCTGCATCATTGTAAAAAACTTGTTTACCGTTATCACATTAATATATTACCATCTGTTTTCATTACAGTCATCTAAAGTGATAGATGTTAGCTGTTGGCGTACTGATATATTAGGGATTACTTCTAGTAACATTTAGAGCTGTCATCCAGGTAAACTTAGCTCGTGAATGACTTATACTGTGTCTCAAGTTTGAGTTCGAGATAGAAATGATTCACTTAACTCTCCGGGCAGCTAAAAAAAAGCGTGAGCTGGAGAGTCGCCAGAGTGAATAGCTTCATGACGCGCAGCTTAGGTCGCAATGTAAATAAGTGGTATGGTGCGTTGGCCTACAAATATCTCTTTTATTTGCCTAAATTTGAGATAGTTAAAACTTGTAAGATGTGAAACTAAATAATGTTTATTGTCGTAGAGACAGTCCAGCAAAGATCATAAATGGAATAATATACAATGTTGCATAAATATATTGAGAACAAACTAGTAAAAAATTTAAAATCTTTCTTCCCCAAAGTGCATTACAATCAATTTCCCAGGCCTCAATATAAAAAAATATTATACCCAAACCTCGGAAATTGTTGGTTCTATAAAACTATCTTTTATTTAATATTTATTTTTTATAATAATAATAAAATAATTTATTTTTAGTTTTAATCTATAACTTAGCAATGATAAGTTATTTTGTATCTCAAATAGTTGAGATATGATCAAAATGTGAAGGTTCCACTTACGTAATATACTCTCAGTTACTCTAGGTCCTTTTCCTGGGAAAATGGAGGATGTCATTTTGTTTGTTATTTATCTAGAAACCCAGTTCTAGCCCGATTGCTAAAATGGTTTCTGCTCTAGACCCAGTAATAGACTAACCCTATTGAAAAAAATAAACTTTTTAGTATTCAGTAGGTCATGAAATTAACTATGTTTAAAAGTATAGTATTTTAAAAGTATCTCAATAATTTTAATATTTGAGAGTATTAACATCTAATATTTATAATACATTCGTAACAAACAAACAATAACAATAGAAACATATGACCCACAGAGACAGATAATGCTGACCAGATAATGTCTATAATAGTGAACCAAAACATGTAGACATTAGGAAATTATATGTGGTTACAGCTTTGTTTAAATTAGCTTTAAAGTTAAATTATTTTAAAACATGTAATTTCACTATTTAAATGATGTTTAACATAAAATTATATATTTTAATTAACCTAGGCTTTTTAACATAATCTATATACAAGCTCGTTAAAATATCTTTATTTTTAACATATATAAACGACTTTTGTAATGGCTACAAACAGGGAAATGTTAAGTAATTAATACTTGTTACTTAAAAACTACATTGGCCCTTACTTCTAATATTTATTATAATTACTATATGTTCTGTCTCACGACAGGTCCATTCCTTTTGTCAGTGTAATTAGACCGCCAATGCACCCTGTCCTCTGTCTCCTCTTTAAGCTCCAAGAATTTTCTTCTTTCTTTAAGTCGTCAAAGATTTGAATTCTTTATCTTCTTAAGGTAAAATTATAAAATAGCTTATAAAGTTTATTATATTATAGATTTTATAGTTTTTTTGTTATAAAAATTTAAAAATCAATAATAATAAATCATATTCAATATTTGAAACCTATTTTACTAGTTGCTTTTTTTAAATTTCTTTATGTTTTATCATTAATTGTCCAACAGAATGTGAAATCCAAACTCTCTTTGGATGTTTAAAAACTTCATTAGGTTAGCTAGATCCTCACTTTTTTCTCTTAGCTTACCAGATTAATCAAGTGCTCTAACAATGACGAGTGTATTTTTTTTTAACTCATTTCATATTATGTATAAAATAAAGTGCACTAAAAATGTAATAATATGTAATTTCATAAATATGGTAGACGTGTAAAAATAAAATAAAAAATGAAAAACGCTAACACATGTGCACACTTCCTGGAGAAGTTGCTCTGCAGAAATAATCAAAAATTGAAGTTATATAAGTATGTCAATTCCTTATTTCAAATTATTGTGAAATTATTTAATAAAAAAATAAAAAATGTTACAACCCAAGATAATACATTCAACATTGACACAGGTAATGTTTCACTTTTATCATGATTATCCGGACTTTCTTAAAAGGAATTAGAAAGAAAAATAAAATTTATAAAATATGTGTAACAAGATGCATGTGGTTGCTAACTATCTGGACTAGTTTGAGGCCATTGGTGTGGACAATATTCTTACGTAACAAGATGCATATTGTTGACTATCTGGACTAGTTTGAGGCCATTGGTGGACAATATTCTTACATAACAAGATGCATGTGGTTGCTAACTATCTGGACTAGTTTGAGGCCATTGGTGTGGACAATATTCTTACGTAACAAGATGCATGTTGTTGCTGACTATCTGGACTAGTTTGAGGCCATTGGTGTGGACAATATTCTTACGTAACAGAGATGCATGTTGTTGCTAACTATCTGGACTAGTTTGAGGCCATTGGTGTGGACAATATTCTTACGTAACAAGATGCATGTTGTTGCTAACTATCTGGACTAGTTTGAGGCCATTGGTGTGGACAATATTCTTACGTAACAAGATGCATGTTGTTGCTAACTATCTGGACTAGTTTGAGGCCATTGGTGTGGAGTAAGGGAGAATGCGGTATACGGGGGCACACATTAATCAAGAGTTGGAGGTTTCCTGAGATGTCACGATAGATATGTTGATGTGAGGTGGGGAGGTGGGGAGTTGGGGGATGACTGAGATGAGTGAGGGGGGTTTGTGAGGGTTCCTGACATGTTGTGGTGATGTGAGTTGTGGGGTAGGGGGGATGGGGCACCTTTTTGGTAAAAGCGGTATACTGCAACACTCATTTGCATAATTGGCTGGTGTGAGGGGGAGGAGATGAGAAGGGTTGGAGCACTCGATGGTGGGATGAGGGGGTGTTGAGCACCTGGGGAAGTGTTTTTTCTTGCGGCTTTCTGTAATGGGATGTGGGGATGAGAAGGGTTTGAGCATGTTATGGCGTGAAGGGTTGGGTGTAGAGCAGCTGACCTTCGTTAAACATGGTGCAGATACGGGGACAGGGATGAGAAGGGTTGTCTCTCACACGGTCTGGCTGTTTTTTCTCCCTCTCTCTTTCATCATCGTGACGTAGTGTATAGAGCCTATGGGTAGGGTTGTACGGTGCTCACACGGTAAAGTGTGTCAGGGTAGGCTTGACGTAGTGACTGGGGTGCACAGGTGTAGCAGCTGCACTTGAAAGAGCCATATATTCTCATAACAGTCAAGGTATACGAGAAATATTTTATCTGATTCACGAACTTTAGAACATAAATTTCTTTCTATGTGACATGCTTAGAATCATGATACTTTGTGTTGAGTTGTTTTCACATTGAGGGTCTAGATCCGTGTACTTTGTGGGAGGGGGGGGGAGAGGCGTGGCTTGGAGCCTATAAATAGGGGTGGTCAGTCCTTTTTTTGTTGAATCATTAACCGGTAGCTATATTAGCCATGGCATCAGAATTTGTGGCTGCATTTTTGACGGAGGTGGGAAGTAATGAAATACTTCCACGTAAATTGACCGACTTGGAGATAGGTCACGCGTACCGTATTTCTTCAATAAAATCGGTAAATACTCGATTCGGTCGTCGTATACTTACTGTGCTCGACGCCAAGTATCAAGTTTGGCTGCCGCGGAGATTTTCGACGCTTAGCGATGCTCAGATAGAGGATATCTCGAAAGCGAATCTACTACTTGTTTACAAAGGTCTCTCTACCGCCACCAAAACGGCCATCCTGAACTTTGAAGGTAAGTGTGTGTGTATGTGTATGTGGATGTGTGTGTGTGTATGTGTATGTGTATGTGTATGTGTGTATATGTGTATGTGTGTGTGTGTATGTGTGTATGTGTGTATGTGTGTATGTGCGTATGTGCGTATGTGCGTATGTGTGTATGTGTGTATGTGCGTATGTGCGTATGTGCGTATGTGTGTATGTGTGTATGTGTGTATGTGTGTATGTGTGTATGTGTGTATGTTTGTATGTGTGTATGTGTGTATGTGTGTATGTGTGTATGTGTATGTGTATGTGTGTGTGTATGTCAATGTGTATGTGTATGTGTATGTGTATATGTATGTGTATGTGTGTTAGGATAACCGTACTTAATCTAAGTCAATAATCATTGAATTGTTTTCAAGTTAAATGTGAATAGTTTAAAAAGAATTGTTTACATCATTAACTAACATTACGAGGTTCAAATCTCACTGCCAGGATAATTGTACTTAATCTACAACTCGTAAGACCTAAGTCAAACAATCTTCCTTAAAACAAAGTTCGACCATTAATTACCTTAAAAACACAAAGTCCATTAATTACCTTTTACCAAAGTTCAAACAATCTTAATTACCTTAAATGAATTACCTTTAAATGCGGTAGGATTATTAATTACCTTTACCTTAAAAAAACACACAGTCCATTAATTACATTGGCTAAATTGCTTAGTTAGTGACCGGATTACTAATATTTAAATCAATATTTTTTTTTAGATTTAAACATAGAACTATATCAAACTAAATATTTCATGAAAGACCCTCTACATTCATCCCGACAACCATAGCTTTTTTTTTTTCATCATAACGGTTCATATAATTAAAGCAAAAAAAACTTTTTATTTGAATACAAAGTAATTGTACAATTTTTTAATGAAGCTTATCGCTTAGTTATCTTTAAATGAAGCTGGATTATGAAGAAGTTAACAATATTTTTAAAAAAAACAGTTACTTCATTCGAATATTGAATTAGCCAAAGTTCAAACAATCTTAATTACCCGAGCTCTTACCCACTCTATATTTTCCCTAGTCGAAACAGAGAGGTTATCCAACTTACACGGTGGAAGAAACTTATAGTTGATTTCCTAGAAATGTTCAAAATGTAAAACACTCACCTCTTTGAAAACGAATGATATTTCTTCGCCCATTACATCATTAACTAACAATACGAGGTTCGAACCTTGCTCCCTGGATAATTGTGCTTAATCTGCATCTCGTAAGACCAAAGTTAATAATCTTACAGGTTAAAATATCATTGACTAATAATAAATCGTTGAATTGTTTAATAGTTTAAAAAAAAAAACTACTTGAGTCGTTTTTGAAATGAGTTTAAACCCACTATTTTCCATCCCTCTTTAACAGAAGGGACCGAGGGAGTTTAAACACACTTTTTTCTGCCACTCTCTTTCCTCGTCTTTCTTCTTTTAAACGGAAGGGACCGAGGGACAGCAACAAAAAAAGAAACATTTAAACCTTTCTGTATTTACTGTAAACTAAAAAAAAAGCTTTCGTACAAATCTGCCATACACTTACATGCTAATACTGTTTAGGGATTAATAAGGTTATATTTTTAGAGAAATGTGTACAAATTTGCGTGGTTAGAGAGAGAGACTAGAAAAAACCATTGGGTTAAAACCATCCTGGGCGAGAGTCGAACCTTGACCCTCCCAATACGAGAGTAACGCGTTAGAACAGCCAGTGACTGAAGCAGCTAGGTAGCCTGATGGTCTAGGGGTAAGGTGTCAGACTTATGCACTTACTCATCATAGTCGTTCCTGTTTGTTTGTTTACAGCCATCTCGAGCCCACTTGACGTTATCTTGGAGGGGACTGTACCCGAATGAAGAGGAGGCTAAAAAGGAGAGCATAGGGCAAACATGGCAGAACCTCTAGCTAAAAGACCGCGCTTTTCTTCCCCCATCATTATATCTCAACAAATAAATGGAAATAAAGTGTATACTCTCCGTGAATTAACCTCGAATGAGCAACTTTTAATTAATTATCTAAAACGTGATATCACAACACAAGTATATAAGGCATATATTGAGCATACACCAGGGTTGATTAAGACCTCGAGCGTTTTGATACTCGGACATGAGGATATAGATAGTCAGATCCGGACGCTTTTGATTCAGTCACGTGACTTAGGTACGGGATTTACCCAGTTTAGGCTTTACCTGGAACCGTTAGGTCTCTCATTGAAACTTATTGAGCAGGCGTACACCCGCCGTATAAAAACCTATTCTATCACTAATGAATTGCCTTACAAGGACCCCGTTCAGTTTCTCGTCGCGTGCGGGGGTATATACGTAAAGACGGTAGAAGAAACAATTGCAAATGACTCGATAAAGGTAAATTGCAGTCTCATTTGCGAGTTTAGACATCCTACCGAAGGTAGAATTGAGAAAGGGTATTTCAACTCAACTTTATGCGGTATATTTACCCCTACAAACTTGGAGGAGTTATATGAGAATAATGTGGTTTTCCCCCTCCTTGCTCAAATTGAAGGTTTTGTTTCTAGAAACTCGGGTTGGATGTATGACGGTACATTGGAGATGAGAATAAATCTCTCTAAAAACACGGTTTTCACGATCGGGGCTCGGGTTCAAATCCCTGAAACTATAGCCAGGCGTGAAGCGTTGATAAATGTGCAATGTGAAGAAGGCCATTGCTTCCCTGTATCTGTTTTATCCTGTCTTTTTGAGCCGACGGGAAAAGCTCAACGTTTATCCTCTTACCCTAATTTTCGAGACGTGTTGAATCTAGATGGGATCCCTCTCCCATTCCAAATGAGATATATCGAGCGTTTTGAAAAGCTTAACGTTATATCTGTAAATGTGTACACTGCAAAGCATGATGGGAGTGACTCTTATATTGACACAGCTGACACCTCTAAAAAACTAGTAATTGTTCCCGTACACATCAGTGCTAAAGAGCGCGCTAGACATGTTCATTTATTCATGATAAGAGTGCACGGGACAGAAACTTATCATTTCAGCGGGATTAAAAATCTGTCACGGTTAATAAACCCTCAACTACCGCGAGCGTCTAACAGAAGACGTAGATACTTTTGCGATAGATGCCTGTCCGCTTTTTTGACTGTAAACAAACTCGCAAAACATAAAGAGGCGTGTATAAAATTCGAGGCGGTAAGGAGTACATTCCCTCAAGGGGAGGATAAATTCCTCACGTTCACTCAGTATAAGCAGCAGGAGAAAACAGGATTTATCGTATATGCGGACCTGGAGATCTTACTTATGCCTATAGAGTCAAGTGATCCCGACCCAAAATTTTCATATACCGAGAATGTTCAGCGTCATGTAGCTTATTCTGTAGGAATGTACGTTAAATGTAATTTTGACGATAGTCTCTCAGAGTACCATCACTTCACGGGAAAAGATTGTACTGACCAATTTGTTGAGGCGCTCGTAGATACGGCGAAGCGTGTACTAGTGTACTATAGTACCGTCGTACCAATGAAACCGTTAACTCCTGCTCAAAGAGACGCTCATAATACAGCCTCTCATTGTCATATATGCGAGAAGCCCTACAAGAATACAAGAATGATGATATTCGGGTTATGGATCATTGTCACTTGACTGGACTTTATCGTGGCAGTAGTCACGCGGCGTGTAGTATTAATTATAAGAACCCGAGTCACCTGAGCGTAGTAATCCATAACGCGCTTTGCTACGATAATTTTTTCCTTCTCGAATCACTCGTTGAACGTAGAGAAACTGATCCGTTCACGGGGGAGAACGTTCTCGTCAATCCGGGAAAAGTCAGAGTTATTGGAGAGACAATGGGAAGATTCAAAGTAATCATGAAATATATTCGGTGTGGGTTTCGAGGGATTACAATTAAAATTATAGATAGTTTCAGTTTTCTATGTACTTCCCTAGAGACATGCGTATCTTACCTCGAACCCGAGCAACTTAAAATCACCGTAAGTGCCATCCCGAGGATGAACGCTTCAAATTAGTCACACGAAAAGGAGTGTTCCCCTATGATTATATTGATTCATTCGAGCGGCTGAACGAGACTCAGTTACCGGGCAAAGATAAATTTTACACGGATAGTCATATCTCTCAGGAAGACTATGATCACGCCTGTGAGGTTTGGCGAGTATTCGAATGTAAGAATCTTTGGGACTATTCGAACCTCTACCTGTGCACGGACTTAACTTTACTGGCTGACGTCTTTGAGAACTTTCGTGATCTCTGCATGAAGACGTATAGGCTAGATCCCGGATGGTCCCTTACAGCTCCCAGTCTAGCGTACCAGGCTCTATTGAGAATAACCCGGGTACGGCTCGAATTAATCGATGATGTGGACACTCATCAATTTATTGAGGGAGCTATCCGCGGAGGGATATGTTTTGTGGTTAATCGTCACGCTGTAGCGAATAATCGCTATATGGACGCGTTTGATCCTTCCAAGCCGGAGTCCTACATTGTCTATCTAGACGTGAATGGACTCTATTCATTTAGTATGCTGTCCTCACTTCCCTATGGAGAGTTCAGGTTGCTCGAAGATGAAGAAATTGCTCGATTGGACGTGCTAAAAGTAGAGGAGGATGCGGATACGGGCTATATCTTGCAGGTAGATCTTGAATATCCGCGAGATGTGCACGACGCTCATTCTGACTTGCCGTTCTGTCCTGAGAAAGGGATTCCACCTGTAGGGAAACATGAGAAACTGTTAACAACTTTAGCTGATAAGAGCGGGTACGTCATTCACTACCGTCATCTAAAGCTATGTTTAGCGAACGGGTTGAAACTGACGAGAGTTCACCGTGTTCTCAGTTTCAAGCAAGCGTCGTGGATGGCTCCGTATATCAGGTTGAACGCGGAAATGAGGAGTAAAGCGGGCAATCAATTTGAAAACATGTTTTTCAAACTTATGAACAATGCCGCATTCGGCCGCCTCATATCTAACAAGAGGGCTTACCGTACGATAAAGATAGCTACCAGGTGGGATGGGAAATTTGGAGCGGGTAACCTCATAGCCAGCCCTAACTTTAAAAACCGCTCGATAGTGTCAGAAAACCTAGTCATCATCGAGATGGAGCCGCAAGAGATTTACTTTGATATGCCTATCTATGCGGGATTCGCCATTTTGGAAATCTCGAAGGTAGTCATGTACGGTCTGCATTACCAGGTTATGATCCCTGCGTTCCCCCAAGGTACGTTAAAACTTCAATACACTGATACAGACTCACTTCTCTACTACATGACTGTTGAGGATGCATACCAGAGACTCGCCCTGTTAGCTAATGACTACCTGGACACCTCCACCTACGGACAAGATAATGTTTACAGGATGCCCGTAGTAAATAAAGGGGGGCTCGGTAAACTAAAAGACGAGACTCGAGGTCGGATCATCACTGAGTTCATTGGTTTACGTCCTAAACTCTATTCATTCTCGGTACAAGGAGGAGGGAGAGACGCTCAAGGCTAAAGGGTGAAGAGTAGCGCGTTAAGAACGCTTTCATTAGAGGATTATCGTAATTGTTTGACAGATGAGACGATAGTCATGAGAGAGGCTCGTTCAATAAGAGCAGTAGGATTCAAACTTTACAAACAAAAATTCAATAGGGTCGCTCTATGCTCTATCGATGACAAAAGATATAGAGTACCAGGAACTGTCAAATACTCTTCCTTGGTCCCATTACTCAATCAGACCGTCAACTCTATAGTGTGCCAGTGAACAGTGCGTCTATGTGAAAAAAAAAATCATGTTCTCTACAGTGTAAGTGATTAGAACTAAACCTAAAAAAAAATCATGTTCAGTAGTCTCTATAGTGTATAAATATTCATGTTCTATACTGTAAGTGATTAAAACAAAAAAATATTCACGTCATGTACTCTATTGTGTTAATGTATAAAAAATATTCATGTTCTATACTGTAAGTGATTAAAACTTAAAAAAATATTCACGTCCTGTACTCTATTGTGTTAATGTATAAATATTCATGTTCTGTAGTGTAAGTGATTAAAACTAAAAAAATATTCTCGTGCTGTACTCTATAGTGTAAGTGATTAGTTTTAATGTATAAACAAAACAACAATTTCAAGAACTATAACTTGTGGAAAAAAACCCAACTAATTTAGTATGTATCTATGTGTTTTAAATCTTTATATTCATTAAATTAGGGTCGCTCTATGCTCTATCGATGACAAAAGATATAGAGTACCAGGAACTGTCAATACTCTTCCATGGTCCCATTACTCAATCAGACCGTCAACTCTATAGTGTGCCAGTGAACAGTGCGTCTATGTGAAAAAAAATCATGTTCTCTATAGTGTAAGTGATTAGAACTAAACCTAAAAAAAATTCATGTTCTGTAGTCTCTATAGTGTATTAATATTCATGTTCTATACTGTAAGTGATTAAAACAAAAAAATATTCACGTCATGTACTCTATTGTGTTAATGTATAAAAAATATTCATGTTCTATACTGTAAGTGATTAAAACTAAAAAAAAATATTCACGTCCTGTACTCTATTGTGTAAATGTATAAATATTCATGTTCTGTAGTGTAAGTGATTAAAAAATAGTCAGATTGTAATAGGAAGAACACACTAGGCCACATCAATACCTGGGAGTTATATTTATTAACACCACGTCTTAATTACGCTAATGTGAGATGAAATGAAGGACCTACAGTTTAACGTGGAATCCGAACCACGGTGGTGACCTGGCATTCCTCACATTCACCAGAGTTGAAGGAAGGGTTTGTACCGGTACCGAGGATTGAACCCAGACCGTTAGCACAGAAGTCTGACACCTTACCCCTAGACCGGCAGGTCACCAACATCCAAAAATATAGAACTGGGAAGATAGGAATACAAAGAAACGTTCATGAAAGTTTAGGAATGTATCCAAAAAAAGGCTTCAATCTAGTCTTGCTCGGTTTGCCAGTGACGATTTGAATCCCGGCAGTTTATACGTAGATGATTTATTCTTAAATATCCTTTCACTGTTTATTCATGCAAATAACTTTGCTCGCATCTAACTTTTAATGTACGAATCTACGAGGTGTAGATTAAGCACAATTATCCAAAGATTTATTAGACATAAAGTACAGTTTAAATCAATTAGAACTTTCATCTACGATATCTAAACATTATATCTTTTACTATACTCACTAGACTATTATTTATCATCATGCTCATCAAAGTTTAAAGGCGTTTGCTTAGTTAATATTAATTACTTTAGTTCAGCCATTTATTTCCTTAAAACAAAGTTCGACCATTAATTACCTTAAAAACACGAAGTCCATTAATTACTTTTAACCAAAGTTCAAACAATCTTAATTAATTACCTTAAAAACACAAAGTCCAATAATTACCTTTTTAACCAAAGTTCAAACAATCTTAATTACCTTTAAATGAATTAAATTTAAATGAGGCAGGATTATTAATTACCTTGAAGTCCATTAATTACTTTTTTAACCAAAGTTCAAACAATCTTAATTAATTACCTTAAAAACACAAAGTCCAATAATTACCTTTTTAACCAAAGTTCAAACAATCTTAATTACCTTTAAATGAATTAGCTTTAAATGAGACAGGATTATTAATTACCTTTAAATGAAACACAGAGTCCATTAATTACCTTTTTTTTGACCAATGTTCAAACAATCTTAATTACCTTTAAATGAATTACCTGAATATTGAATTAGCCAAAGTTCAAACAATCTTAATTACCTTTTCATTAATTCTTTTACAAGATTCATACATTTAAAAAAGTTAATTACATTAAACATTTATTTCCTACGGATGCATAGAACTTTCATCTACGATATCTAAACATTATATCTTCCACTATACTCACTAGACTATTATTTACCATCATCCTCATCAAAGTTTAAAGACGTTTGCTTAATTAATATTAATTACCTTAAAAACAAAGTCCATTAATTACCTTTAAAATTAGCTCAGTACAGCAAAGTTCGGTCATCCAAAGTTCAAACAATCTTAATTACCTTTAAATGAGTCTGGATTATGAAGAACCTCTAAAAACATACAGTCCATTAATTACATTGGCTAAATTGCTTAGTTAGTGACTGGATTACTAATATTTAAATCAATATATTTTTTTCAGAATTAAACATAGAACTATATCAAACTAAATATTTCACGAAAGACCCTCTACATTCATCCTGACAACCAGTAGCTTTTTTTTTACATCAGAGCAGTTCATATTTGAATACTAAGCAATTGTACAATTTTTTAATGAAGCTTATCGCTTAATTATCTTTAAATGAAGCTGGATTATGAAGAAGTTAACAATATTAAAAAAAAAAATCAGTTACTTCATTCGAATATTGAATTAGCCAAAGTTCAAACAATCTTAATTACCTTTAAATGAGAATGGATTATGACAAAGTTAACAATATTTTTAAAAAAAAACTGTTATTTCATTTGAATATTGAATTAGGCAAAGTTCAAACAATCTTAATAACCTTTAAATGAGACTGGATTATGACAAAGTTAACAATATTTTTCTAAAAAAAACAGTTACTTCATTTGAATATTGAATTAGCCAAAGTTCAAACGATCTTAATTGCCTTTTCATTAATTCTTTTACAAGATTCATACATTTAAAAAAGTTAATTACATTAAACATTTATTTCCTACGGATGCAATTAATCGGGAAAATTCTGATGAGTAAGAATGTGTACCAATCAGCTTAACACTTAAAGATTTATTAGACACAAAGTACAGTTTAAATCAATTAGAACTTTCATCTACGATATCTAAACATTATATCTTTTACTATACTCACTAGACTATTATTAATCATCATGCTCATCAAAGTTTAAAGGCGTTTGCTTAGTTAATATTAATTACCTTAGTTCAGTCATTTATTATCTTTAATAAAAACACAGGCAAAGTTCAGTCATTTATTACCTTTAAATATTAGCTTAGTACAGCAAAGTTCGACTATTAATTACCTTAAAAAACATACAGTTCATTAATTACATTGACTAAATTGCTTAGTTAGTGACTGGATTACTAATATTTAAATCAATATTTTTTTTTAGAATTAAACATAGAACTATATCAAACTAAATATTTCACGAAAGACCCTCTACATTCATCCCGACAACCAGTAGCTTTTTTTTACATCAGAGCGGATTTGCGTGGAGGGAGAGTGAAAAACCATTTAGAAAAACCACCCACAGTTCACACGACCGAGATTCAAAACTCGATCTCCCCGTCCTCAGTGGGATATCCTAGATGAGGGGAGGAAACCGTATTGACCTCGCTTCAAATACTGTTAGAATCTGGAAATTTATGTTTAGATAAAAGACCGGGGGGTTCTTATGTCGAGCGAGAGACGACGTTATAATTCAGGAGCTGTACCCTTCCCTCACCCCATGTTTCGGAGACTCGTGCAGAACGATTCCCGTTCAGGTATTCTTCGTCAAGAAACTGCACAGGGATGTTTATCAATAAAGGGTAGACCTACCGTCCTATCTCTATGATAATGTGCTAACCCAAAGACGGGAAGGGAAGTTACCATATGAGGCGAGCCAGGTGCAGGTGAACCCCTGTTAAGATCAACGCCTCCCAGAGAGAGAAACTCGCTGACCGAGGGTGGAAGAAAAGTTTATTTAAACTCATTTCAAAAACGACTCAAGTAGGTGTTTTTTTAAAAACTATTAAACAATTCAATGATATTTTTAACCTGTAAGATTATTAACTTTGGTTTTACGAGATGTAGATTAAGCGTAATTAACTTTTAAATGTATGAATCTTGTAAAAGAATTAATGATGATTGGAAATAAATGTTTAATATAATTAAATTTTAAACGTATGAATCTTATAAAAGAATTAATGATTAATGTAATTAACTTTTAATAATTATTACTTAAATAGAGAGAGAGAGAGATTGAAACCTGATCCTATAGGGTTCGAGGAACAATTCTTTTTAAACTCATTTAACCTGTAAACAATTCAATGAATATTGATATAGATTAGGATTGAAGTCAGACCATCAGGGTTTGAGAGAGAGGGATTGAAACCCGATCCCTCATGGTTCGAGGCTCGTCAGCACCAATCCTACACCTCAACATACAGTAGATATTTAACCCTTTTACCAGGAGTGAGGATTGAAGTCAGACCATCAGGGATGTTTGGCAATCATCTTGAGCAGGACTATGGATTGAAAACATACAGAAGATATTTAACCTTTTTACCAGGAGTGAGAATTGAAGTCAGACCATCAGGGTGTTTGGCAATCATCTTGAGCAGGACTAAGGATTGAAAACATACAGAAGATATTTAACCTTTTTACCAGGCAATTATCTTGAGCAGGACTAAGGATTGAAAACATACAGAAGATATTTAACCTTTTTACCAGGAGTGAGGATTGAAGTCAGACCATCAGGATGTTTGGCAATCATCTTGAGCAGGACTAAGGATTGAAAACATACAGAAGATTTTTAACCTTTTTACCAGGAGTGAGGATTGAAGTCAGACCATCAGGATGTTTGGCAATCATCTTGAGCAGGACTAAGGATTGAAAACATACAGAATATATTTAACCTTTTTACCAGGAGTGAGGATTGAAGTCAGACCATCAGGGATGTTTGGCAATCATCTTGAGCAGGAGTAAGGATTTTTTTTTATTTTATTTTTTTATTACCAATCTAATTCAGCCTGGCATCTTACAATTTTAATCCAGGCCTTATTACACATTATAACAGAAATTTCCTACTATTACACATCTAATTTATTTTATTTTTAAACAGGTTTTGGCTCCTATACTATAGCCCCTACACCTTCCTATTACCCTCCCATCCCTACCCTATCCTATTCTAATCTTATCCTAATAATACCACTAGCTAACCTAAATAAATGTAATCCTCCGGGGATATCCGTTGCTCCGATGGTACCAGGGGGCTGAAGAGCAGCCGCCTATCTCCATCTTGACGCGTAGGGCCCTCACAAGACCTAATCCTACTCTTCTTGTTTCCAATAAGAGGGATCTGCAGTCACAGGGTTCCCCCACGCGTCCCGTTTCTTTCCCCTCATCTTTCCCATTATTCGGCTGGAATGATGATCCCTCGGAATTACCAGGGTTACCCCAGTAAACCTTCGGATCCATCAGCCGAACTGATATGCCAGTCCCACAAGGCTTCGTGTTTGCCACTTCCCGGCATCTCTCCTTGTTCCTCGTGGACGGTTGTATGTCAGTAGTTCCACAAAACAACCTTCACCTTTCCCTATATTCCCCCGCTGAGACCTCACCTGCGTCCGTCTCAGTCCCGCTTCCCGTGTTTCTGTCCTCGTATCCTCCATTGTCCTCGTCATTGTCTTCGTCACTATCCATGTCACTGTCACTGGTCTCTCCCCCACTTCCTTCTCTGGTCCGCCGTCTGTTTAGTCTTTGTCCCAGTCCTCGTCTCTCTTTCATTGCCCTTATATATTCCGCCTTGGCTCTTTCTGAAGCTTCCGCTGCCAGCTTGTCTAGGAACCTCCAATGGGCAGGATCTCTCAGGAGCTCACCCACCAGTCTCCCCTGCACTTCCTGCTGGCTAGGTCTTCTTATCTCAAGCGTACGGGCACATTCCAACACTACGTGTTCCGGGGTACCCACGTCACCACATTCACACAGATCAGATTCGACCAATCCCATTTTCCTTAAGGATTCTGGGTATGGCCCCTTCCCCGTGATGAAATGAACTAGACCCGGGGATGGTTCCAGATGTGCGTTATCAATCCTTTCGACCACATTGGGAAAGAGTTGATAAGCCCTCCTACCAGTTTCACTGCCCTCCCAGCGTCTCTGCCATTCCCTCAACAGAGCAAAAACTGCATCCTCGGATGTTTCCACCTCAGGTGATGTGAGTATCCTAACTTTCTCCCAGTTGTCCTTTTTCTTCCAGTACCCAATTGCCCTCTTCTTAACCAGAAGGTCCAACGGCCACACACCTAGGGTGACGTTCAGTGCGTCTGTCGCCACTGTCCGGTAGGCACCTTTAAGTCTCAGAAGGACATTCCTCTGTATACTCCGAACAGCCCTAGCCGGCACGACGTTGTTCAGTCTGTGCGCCCAGACGCACGCTCCATAGCCAACAATAGAGAGAAGGATCACTTGGTGGTATATCTTTATTATCCACATAGGCAGGTGGAACCTCCTCCGCCCAATGCTTATAATCTTATTCATGACCCGCTGAGCTCTCCCCATCACTTCCTCTATATGTGCCGTGAAGTTTCTCTTCTCATCGAGAGTGACTCCCAAGTACCTGACCGCTTGGCTCCTTCTCAAGTTCTTCCCTTCAACCTTTATTGCAGGATTCCGCAACATCTTTCCCTTAAACAGCATGAATGTCGTCTTCGCCGGTGCCATCTTTAGTTTGACACTTTTACACCACCTTACTAGCCTGTCTAGCACTCGATTGGACCTTTCCTCCAGGCTCTTCCTTGAATTACCTTCTACCACTATTAGAAGGTCGTCTGCGAAGGCGACCACCCCATGCATTTCAGGAATTTCCTCCAAGATCTGCAGTCCCGGCTCCAGCCCCACATCCCAGAATACCGGCCCACAGACCGATCCCTGGGGACATCCCTTTGTCAGTCTTTTCTGCACGCTGATACTCTGACACCTCAGGGTGGCATATCTATTTCGGCAGTAGTCCTTCAGGCTTCTATACAACTGCCCTGGGCACTGCAGTTCTCTCAACCGCCCAAACAACGCCGGCCACCATAGGTTGTCAAATGCCCCCGAGATGTCTACGAATATGCCCACCACGTATTTGTCAGTGGCCGAGTCGATCAGTTCCATTGCTCTACATATGGCATCCTCTGTCGATTTGCCCCTTCTAAAGCCATACTGCTGTTGATGCATACCCCCTACTGTCCTGTGCCTTAATAGTCTTTCGCACAGTATTTTTTCCTGGAGTTTCCCACTCGTATTTAGCAGGCAGATTGGTCTATATGACTTTGGAAGAAGCGGATCCTTGTCCTCCCCCTTGCTTAGCACGATTACCTCACTCTGCTTCCAGATGTTCGGGATTCTGCCCTGAGCGAGGCATTCGTTTAGCAGGCCTGCAAGGTAAGGAGCTATGAGGTCCGCCGTCTTTTGCAGCACCTCAACCACTATCCCATCTGGCCCAGGTGCTTTCTTATTCCCCATCTGAGCAATAGTCCTGATCACCTCGTCCTGACTGACCACTTCCACAGGAACCTCATTGTCATACATGTCCTGAGTCATGGCTCCTCTCAACTCTCTCTGTTCTTCTGTATATGCGTCCTCATCATCATCCGGTAACAATGTCTCCATCAATAACCCCGCAGACTCCTCCCAGTTCCTCGTGGTGCTGCCATCCTCTCTCTTCAGTGTAGATAGCATCATTGGCGGTCTGATTTTCCCAGCCGCTATCTTAAATGGAATTCCCCAAGGTCCTTGCTGGAGCTCCTCCTTAACATATTCCTCCCAGCTTTTCCTTTTCTCTTCTTTCAGGCCCTCCTCAAACTCCCTCTTTCTTTCCCGATATATTTCCAGCAGCACCTCACGGACGACTGGGTCCCTGCACCTATGATACCTCCTACGAGTTCTTCTTACCCTTGTACGTAGTCCCTGCAGTCTGTTATTCCAAGGTCTATTCCCGACCCTGGTACCTCCTTTCATCACCGGGATGGATTTCCTCATTGCATCCTGCAGGGCCGACGTCAACTCCTTGGCTTTGATGTTGACATTATCACCGCTTTCTACTTGGTCAGGCAGTACCAGTTCTTCCCTCAACTTTTCCCAATCAGCTCTTTTCATGTCGTATCTTTTCCTTATCCCTCCCTCATTTCCTTCCACCACCCTCCCCATGGCAATGCCGAATACGATCAGATTATGGTCGCTAATCGTCACATTATCGACCACCCTCCATCCCTCAGCCATGGCCACAGACTCGGCGTTGCATAAGGTGACATCGATGTTCGTAGCCACCCCAGCCCTCCCCTTATACGTGGGGGCATTTCCCGGCTGGTTTACAACTTCCAGTCCGTGCCCATAGATGAATTCTTCAAGGGCCCGCCCTCTCCTGCATGGCCTTCCTGCGTCATTTCTCCTGTCCCCTCTGATCACTACCCGACTATGCCACATGGGAGACTTGGCATTGGCATCAGCAGTAATAATGAGTGGCTCACCTGTGTACATCCTACACAGTACCTCCATCTGGTCCAGGTACGGCTCAATCGGATGCCTAAACTGAAAATACAGATTTGCCACCACAACCCTGCCAACGCCAGTTCCCAGCTCCACACACGTTACCCATTGGTTACACAACTGTGTAATTTTAATCACGGTAATATCCCTAATAAAGATAACAATTGCACTCATTGGCATCTCTCCACTTGTGACTATTCTAGTAACCACTGGCATGTGTGGAACTTTTCCTCTTAAGGTGTAGGGCTCTTGTATACATACGACATCGAGCTTCATTTCCTCCGCCAGCTTACGAATCTCATGCAACACGGTCACACTCCTCATCGCATTGATTTGGCCTATTTTAATTATACGCCCAACCATTACGGATTATGTGTGAGCACATAGCACGCTGGCCACGCCACCCTCGGATCAAAAGTTTTACGACCGTGAGCTACCACAAACTGCTGGTACGTTTGCTCCAAGCTGAACTCTTCTTCTCTCCTCTTGAATACTTGTTCTATGAGATCCACCAAGCTGACTACCTCCGTTGGCAGGTTCATTGATTTTAGTTGAATCCTGTCCAGAGATTCAGGAGTAGGGAACATGACACTACCCCCTCGCTCATGCCCCAGTCTGACTACATGTCTAAGTGCCATGTGCAAGGTGTTCTTCTCCTCCAACCTGGACAGCCGCAAGGTCTTCTCGAATGTCCCGTACGCTTGGGATGGCACATCACCTAATCCTTTGACTATCTCCCCTTCCACCTCTGTACAGTCGCACGTTTGGCTGCTTTTGCTAACCGACTTACCATCTGTCCCTTTCTCTCTTTTACCGTAGCCAAGGCCATGTCTCCAGAACTTCCAATTTGGCTTATTCTTAGTAACAGGCTCCGTCTTATCAGCATTCTCCTCCTTGGACTTATCCTGCAGCCTCGCAACCATCTCAATCTTTGACCTTATAGGTATGGCTACCGGAGGATCATTGAGGGAGTCCTCACAAATTATACAAATGTTGGTCAACACCTGGGGGTTTATCATCGCGTTCTGGACCTGCGATATCAGCGTCGACGACGCCGCTGCCGAATCCCCTGTAGAGCCAAACTTCCCATTCCAAAATTCATTACCCGGCCAGCTGTTGCCATCCCACGCGTATGTCGTGATCAGATACTCCCCTCCATACCCATAGGTCTCATATGGAGCTCTCCGGGTTGACATTATCTTTATATCCCTACCTTCCAGCATTGCCTCTCTATCAGCAAAATAATCCATCACCCCATCCATCCACAGCAGTTCCAATATCCCAATAGCACCCATACCCGAGCCGTGTTTTCCCACTGCTGCGTAGAAACATTCCCTCAGCTCCTGGTAGAATATGGCATTTTGATCTTCCGACCCACTCCAAACCCCGAGACCGAATCCCACCACCTGGACGTGGACCCTGCACGACCTCTCTCTCGATATTCTATAGGCCTCCGAAAAGAGCATCTCAAAGAGGATCCTCATCCTCCTTCTATATATAGATTTGAAGATTGTCGCTCCGTCCCTTGAATCCATGGTACCCTCATGGTCCTCTCCTCCTCCTTGGAAATACTCCCTAATGAACTTCATCACCGGATCCTCCTCGGGATTCGGGCTCATATAGGTTCTGTCGCCTCGCCCAGCATACCTCAGATTGGGAGTAAGGATTGAAAACATACGGAAGATATTTAAACTTTTTACCAGGAGTGAGGATTGAAGTCAGACCATCAGGGATGTTTGACAATCATCTTGAGCAGGACTATGGATTGAAAACACACAGAAGATATTTAACCTTAATTCCTAATATTTCTACCATGAGTGAGGATTGAGGTCAGACCATCAGGATGTTTGGTAATCATCTTGAGCAGAACTAAGGATTGAAAACATACAGAAGATATTTAACCTTTTTACCAGGAGTGAGGTTTGAAGTCAGACCATCAGGATGTTTGGCAATCATCTTGAGCAGGACTAAGGATTGAAAACATACAGAAGATATTTAACCTTTTTACCAGGAGTGAGGATTGAAGTCAGACCATCAGGATGTTTGGCAATCATCTTGAGCAGGACTAAGGATTGAAAACATACAGAAGATATTTAACCTTTTTACCAGGAGTGAGGATTGAAGTCAGACAATCAGGGATGTTTGGTAATCGTCTTGAGCAGGACAAAGGATTGAAAACATACAGAAGATATTTAACCTTTTTACCAGAAGTGAGGATTGAAGTCAGACCATCGGCATGTTTGGCAATCATCTCGAGTAGGACTAAAGATTGTGAAGTCAGATCATCAGCGTTTGAGAGAGAGAGAGAGAGAGAGAGAGAGAGAGAATAATACTTGTCAGGAGTAAGGATTGAAAACATACAGAAGATATTTAACCTTAATTCCTAATCTTTTTACCATGAGTGAGGATTGAAGTCAGACCATCAGGTGTTTTGCCAATCATCTTGAGAGAGAGAGAGAGAGAGAGAATAATACTTGTCAGGACTAAGGATTGAAAACATACAGAAGATATTTAACCTTAATTCCCGATCTTTGTCAGGACTGAGGATTGAAGTCAGACTATCAGGGTGTTTTGGCAATCATCCTGAGAGAGGGAGAGAGAGAGAGAATAATACTTGTCAGGAGTAAGTATTGAAACATACAGAAGATATTTAACCTTTTTACCAGGAGTGAGGATTGAAGTCAGACTATCCGTGTTTGAGAGAGAGAGAATAATACTTGTCAGGATTAAGGATTGAAAACATTCAGAAGATATTTAATCTTAATTCCTAATCTTTTTACCATGAGTGAGGATTGAAGTCAGACCATTAAGGTTTGAGAGATAGAGAGAGAGAGGGATTGAAACCCGATCCCTCATGGTTCGAGGCTCGCCGTCACCACAGAACCGGTCGTGCACGTGTTGAAAAGACTATATGTATGTGTATGTTGAAAGACTAAGACTATGCATGAAAGAATCTTTGAGAGAGAGAATTTTGTACTGAATATATGTATCAATGTAATATTAAGAATATACTAGGTTTAAAAAAAAACTGTACTATTTATTTAGGGGTGAATAATACTTGTCATATCCTTAATTCCCAATCCTTGCTAGGATTGACCATCAGTGTTTGAGAGAGAGAGAATATACTTGTCATATCCCAGGGTTTGAGGTCCATAAGCTGCCCTCCCAAACCCTACTACATCACGCCGATGAAAGAGAGAGAGAGAGAGAGAGAAAACACTCAATCCCTGTCCCCGTATCTGCACCATGTTTAAGGAAGATTGTTTGAACTTTGCCTAATTCAATATTCAAATGAAGTAACTGATTTTTTTAGAAAAATATTGTTAACTTCTTCATAATTCTACCTCTTTTAAAGGTAATTAATAATCCAGCCTCATTTAAAGGTAATTAAGATTGTTTGAACCTTCCCAATCTTTGCTAGGACTGACCATCAGGGTTTGAGAGAGAACATACTCTGTACTATTTATTTAGGGGAGGATAATACTTATCATATCCCAAGGACTGAGGGTTCGAGGTCCATAAGCTGCCCTCCCAAACCCTACCACATCACGCCGATGATAGAGAGGGAGAAAAAACTCGCTGGCTCGTCGGGAGAGAGAACACTCAACCCTTCCTCCTCACCTCTGAGAGAGAGAGGGAGAACCCTGACTCATCACCTCTCTCTGTCATCCGCGTGCTAGATAACGCGCTCCAACCCTCCTACAACATGTTCTCGTGTACCGCAAGAAAAAAACATCCCCCAGGTGCTCCACACCCCCTCACCCCCCTCCCTCAATCGAGTACTCCAACCCTTCTCATCCCCCCTCCCACCATCTATTATGCAAATGAGTCACAGAATACCGCACCAAAAAAAGTCTCCCCATCACATCTCTCAGTCATCCCCCACCTCCCCGCCTCACATCAACATATCTATCGTGACATCTCAGGAAACCTCCAACTCTTGATTAATGTGTGCCCCCGTATACCGCATTCTCCCTTACTGTGTGGACAATATTCTTACGTAACAAGATGCATGTGGTTGCTAACTATCTGGACTAGTTTGAGGCCATTGGTGTGGACAATATTCTTACGTAACATGATGCATGTGGTTGCTAACTATCTGGACTAGTTTGTGGCCATTGGTGTGGACAATATTCTTACGTAACAAGATGCATGTGGTTGCTAACTATCTGGACTAGTTTGAGGCCATTGGCGTGGACAATATTCTTACGTGATTTATGAAAGCTACGCAGGGCTTTAGTGTGACTCCTGTCATTAGTACCGCTTATGAATGAGCTTTTTATAAAATGATTCAGGTCAAAAGTAAATTAGATCTACAATAATCCAGGACCACCTGAATAAGTTGATGCTTCAGTACATTAAGCAAATCCGAGAAAGAATATGGAGGTTGATCTAATGATTAGAAAAACTAAAAATCTTAACGTCATTACAACGTCGTTTATTCTGTGAACACCATTTATGAGAGTGATGACATGCTTGTGAATGTTTTGTATATTTCTTTCATATTAAAAATTTGTAATCTATCTATTTATTTAATAAAATCAAGATTTTGTCTGTAACGAGAATTTAACAATATCTAACTTACGCTGAGGCCTGAAATTTTTTAAATTTTGAATATTTTTTAAATTAGTTATGAATATTATTTTTGGGGTTTTAGCATTGATCCTCCTCACTGTGAAGTTAGGTCACTTTCCCTCACATTGATCCTCTCATAGAGCAGGTGGTTCACTTTTCTTATAAAAATAGCATTGCTCAGTGGCGGATCAAGAAAAAATATTTTGGAAGGGGAGGAGATGGAACGAGGAGGGCAAACCAGGAGTTTATAAAATAGTTACACCTATAATTTGATAAAACTTTTATAAATCACTAACAGTTTATTGTAATATTACTACGTATTGTGTGTTACTCGTTTAGCCGTTTAGTAAAATGTTTCCCTGGAGGCACTGCGAGGAAGCGAGTAACGTCACCTCCCACCTATAACTAATTTTGACTAAACTATTTAGTTTTGAATAAGCCGTGCTGTTTCACCTGATGAAATCAGGCTATGATATTCACAAGCACTCGAGCTATTTACGTAATAAAATATAAACGGTTATTATTATTATTTATGTCTACATTGGTGAATTCATTTGTCTTATTTTGTAGTGACCATATGCAAGAGTGTCGCATCCATTATCTAAAATATAGCGTTTGTTATTTCTTGGTGAAAGTGCAAGTTTATTCAAAGAGATCCTGTACCATTGGTTTTTCTCACTTCTTATCATGGACATATTGGCGTAGTGTAGAATCCCCTGCTTTAAACATTTTTTTAATGATAATGTTTAATTTTCTTTTTGAGAGTTATTTTTGACACAAATTTGCGTAAATTTTTTATCCTAAAGACTCTCCTTTTGAATGGAGTAAAGGTTTGGTCGAAGTCCCACAAACTCTGGAATGCACTCTCCATTCATCTCATCCTTAATTCTACCCAGAGCTTTTATTATTGCACGCACTTTGTTAAAAATGTGTTTCTGGATAGTCTGAAGTGTCGAATTTGTCCATATCATCAAAAATACCAACATTTTCTTTTTTCAGTTCGTAGAAGAGGGAGTCTGGGACTGTGAATGAGAGCATAACATTTTGTCCAAATTTCCTTTTACCATAATTATAATGAAAGTTATACATGATAGCGTTTCTTATATCTAAGATTGCAAAGCCTGCATAGATAGGCTTATTCAAAAGTAGGTTTTGTTTCTAGTGTGAATCCCAACTAACTCTTCCGTGAAGATCGTAAAAGCATTAAGTGAAGCTATACGCTTCTTCGGCCTTTTTCATTGTTTAGTAATTGAACATTTACACGATGTCTTTGATTCTTTGACGTTAACTTTAACCTCTTTCAGCATGAGGACATCCATTGCATCTGAAGTAAGAGCAATAAATGAAACAAGAATATCAACATCTTGGCCAACTACAACAACTTACTTGTCATTCTTCTCATGTGTTTCTATTGCAGTACGCACAATATGTACATCAGCATCATATGTTGCTGTAAACGTGCATATGCCTACGTTCTCCAGGTGGCTAGCGAGTTGCAAAATGAAATGCTCCTTATTGGCAAGATTGCTTAGAAATTGTTTCTGTGAGTCAACGAGAACTGTACTCTCATTAAAAATGATTTATCTTGAAGTATGTTTCATCAAGTGCCTTTGGCGTTCTACAACCTTGGTACTGACACCATTTTATTTGTATCCATCAAAAACCACTGTTACTTGATCGCCGTAATCCTTCTTGGTGTAAGATGTATACGTGGTGTAAACGTCACCAAATGTCCCTTTATTTGGCCATTTTGTGAAGAAATGACGTCAGGATGCGCAGAAGAACAGTAACTTACTTTAGCGCGCATGCACGAGAACCCCCTCAGCACGTGATAGGCGCCGGCCAAACAATGTGCGTATGCTCTTTTATTCAAAGTCAGATGACCTGCATAGTTTGGTGGACATAATGAACTTTAGATTTGTTAGGTTACTTCTTTAATGAATTTAAAAAAATACTAATAAACAACTACAATTTTGCGATTTCCTTAGTTTTTTCATAAAACTACATTTTAGTAAGAAAACCAAGGACAATACGGGGTTACATGTAATAAGATCATTCATAAAAATAATAATTTATTACATTTAAAAAAATAAACATTGTTATTACTAGTTTTTATAAACTGGGTACGGCCATTTTAATCTTTGACGGTTTTTGTAAAAAAAAAGGGGGGGGGGAGGGGTTAGGGAGGGAAGCTCCTTCCTCAGTAATGGGAACTCATCGGTTTTCATTTCCTTGAGGTCAAAGAAGTATTTGACCAAAGTTTAAAAACTTTATAAACTTTGAACACTTCAATTGAAGAATCAATTGAAAAAATTAGCACCAAAACTCATACTTAGATAGTTGAAATGGCTATTATTTAAAAATTATTCAATATCATTTTATCTTTTATGAGCTTTTAATACTTACCTAAAGATATTGAAACACCATTTTATCATGTGCGAAACAAAACGTACAAAATATTTTCACGAACTTAACAACTTAAACTTTTAATTTTCGGATTATGCTCAATATTATTGATTTAAATGCAAATTAACGATAACAACATTCAAATAAAAATTAAATATTTCCCCAGTTTAGGCATCTCAATTTAGATGTGTTATGACCATCATCCAAAGAAAAAATTGTGATGTGTTCGGACCAACAAATAAAGATTGAGTTAATATATTTTAGTCAAAGAGTTATATTTTATTTAAAGATTTACAGCCATACAGCAAATATTGGTTTCCATGGTGATTAAACAATGAAATAAAATCAACATTCTTTGCGAAAATTGGGCTTTCGTGGAAAGCTACTTTTTCCTAGATATCCTGGACTGTCAGTCAGTTAGTCAGTTTGTCAGTCATTTCCTCGTAATTTCTATTACCGGAAATAGGCTTATTTGATTACAAATAAGATTTGAGAAATAATAATTCAAATGCCTTTCACATGAATAATCTAAGCTCTTATATTCCCACGTGACGTTATTAGTAGAACATTTTAATTATATATATATTTAGCTGCACTACTATTTTAATTTATTGTTGGGTTATTTAATAACTGTGTAGCTTTCAGTGAGTTGAACATATATATTTCACGCTTCCTTAACGCGGTAGACCTTTACTTTCCAAATATTTGTGTAGCTGATCAAGTGAGTAACTAAAATTAAATCAATACAGTATTTATTAAGTGGTTATTTAAATTTTACTGTTTTATTTCTATAGTTAATTACTAAATTTTGATTTTATCATAAAATACTTCAAAATGAGTGAGCTCCAAAATTCTCGTGTCGCATTTAATAGATATAAAAGCTTTAGATCAGATTATAAAATTAAGACTGTATTAATCTAATGTTTGTTATTGTTGGGGAAAATGAATCTTCTAACCTCTCTGATTATTAAAAAATACAATCAAAATAACACATTTACGTGATATTTAGGCTAGGCCTATGTTAATCTTGTAGAATATATCTAACACACGCTCTTGAGTTAACCAACAGACAGAACATCTGGACAACTGGGTACCACTATCTGGGCGCCATCAAACGGTCGCGACAAACTGGGTGCTTTAAAACGGGTACCGGGAAGATTGGGTGTCAGGACAAATTTTTTTAAATGTTATAATTGTAAAAAATATATACAAACAACTAGGAATCAGTTAGGTTAGGTTAGGTTAATTAATCTTTAAGTGGTTTATTTTACGCAAAATTCTTATTTTACATGTCATTTTGTGCTATAAAAAGAATTTTATAATTTCAAGTACTCTAACTTTATAAATATGCACAAATTAAATTTCCTCTGTTACAGTTTTGGAAAACTACAAAAATTAATATTCAGTAAAATAAACCTATTATTACGTTTTTTAACTCTATCGCCTGGTTTTACCAGCACCCGGTTGGCGGTGCCCAGTTGTACTAAATCAGCCCGACACGAGGCAGGTACATATGCATTTATTTGTAAAATCAAAGCTAGCTTGCACAAACATGTTTTTTTTTTATCATTAACTCTCAGGGCCTGGTACACAAGACATAACTTCTTGTACAAAAATTGAAAAAGAAGTTGCAGCCTAAATATGTCGTTGTGCGAACACCGAAGATTGTACGAGGTTTGCTTTGCACAACTCTTTGTATGCAATATATTAATTGTACCTTGTGGGGAGTCGGTTATATTTATTGTACAACTTTGAGTTGAAAATACATTGATAACATTGTCTTTTAGACATAATATTGTTTGAATAAATTACACAGTACTTATTAAGCATGAATTTATTTTTATAAGAAGCAGGTTACGCTAAAAACTATACCTAATATTATGTTTAAAATTTTAATTAGATATAATCAAATGAATTTTAACTATCTGTGATTATTCACAGAATATGCTCAGGATTTTATATGCAATCACATACGTCGTGTGAACAGTATTGAGTTAAAACTTGAACGCAATCGATGTGAACAAAATATATTGTATAATTTCTTCCACAACTTTTTGCTGTGTCTATCTAGCTATACTAAAGTTTCAGGCTTTACGCATCCATATTTGTTGTCTTTTAATAGTCCTTTCTGGGTTATGTGACCCTGGATGAAGAGTTAGTTTGTTTCTTTGCTGGCTCGGGCTCATATCTCTTATATATATTTAAAGCTGAAAATAGAGCCGTTCAGTGAAGAAAAACCACTTTAAAGATGAACCGAAAAACTAAAATTTGGCAGGAAAGAAGAGGAATTGCTCCATATAACCAGATAAATCTAAAATCAGGAAATTTCCTAATGGGTCTCCATCAATTGGTAGCAGAAGGGGGGGGGGGGGGCATAATAAAAAAATAGATGTAGTAGAAAATAAACATTTTCAGGGAAGTAAAGAGATCACTCCAAATAATCATAAAAGTCTGAAAACCTTAAAATTTTAGATAGGACTATAGGAAATTTGGGATGGTGGATTAGAAATAAAAATAATTATGTGTCTTATAAAGTATAAATTTAGCAGCCAGGTAAAAGGACAGTTCCAGATAGTCAAATAATTCTTGAAATTTGATCTTTAATGGAGTAAATTGAATATTGAAAATATTAAAAATTAACCAATGTATATTTTGAAACAGCGAACATAAACCCTTGAATTTTTAAACTAAGGTTTCTTTCTAGAATTGAATGAGATGTATTTTAGTGATCTCCAAATTTCTTCCCCAAAGAGGGTGGAGAGTCTCATAAAGACGTGGGACTCACTCACTCATCGCTGTACATACCCAGCCTCTGGGTCTGGAAACTTGACATTTTGATTGACAGGAAGGTAGCGGGAGTTACCTTTATTATTATTATCATAGCTAGATGTTCTGTCCCACAACAATTCTATTCCTTTTGTCAGTGAACTTTGACTACCAATGCACCCTGTCCTCTGCACCACATAGATATCATATTCTGAAAATTGAAAAATAACACCTGGACACGGGAATCGAACCCGGGATTTTCGGCCTAGTACGCCAATGCTCTTACCATGGAGCTACCGGGATTCGTCCGTGCCCATGGTCATTCTTCACTCATATTTTAAGGCAGAGTGGTGCTAGCCTCACTAAAATGCATAGATGATAGCTTCGGCTATCTGATTCATTAATATATGCAATTCCGTATAATTATAATATAATTGTCAATTGGCTTAAATACATTGCCAACTACCGAGTCGCAGATGGCTGTGATCTTATATAATCACATGTTTGTAAGCTGACGACTTCCGCACGTCCATCAAAGAGACTGCTTTAAAATATGAGTGAAGAATGACCCTGGGCACGGGACAAATCCTGGATAGCTCAGTGATAAAAGCATTTGCGTACTAAGCCGAAGGTCCCGGGTTCGATTCCCGTGTCCAAGTGTCATTTTTTCAATTTTCAGAAAAATAAATTAGTTAAAAATATGTAGTAATAGTAATATATTATGAAAAAGGTCAGTTTGAGAATACACAAATCTTAGGTAGTAATTTATAATTTGTATGTGAATAATAATATGCTTATTTGTAAGTTTGGAAAGAAACTAATTGGGGGGAGGGGGGGGGTTTATATTAAAACCTAACTATATTTTAATTCTGCGTCCACTTACCATTTCCAGGTGTCATTTAAAAAATTTAAGAATACAAATTATAATAAAGTTTTATTCTTACTTACCAGATTCATCATGCTTGAAGGGAACAATACAGAAATATCAGATGAAGATGTGGTCATCTCTGGAATAGCAGGTAGTTTTCCTGAGGCAATTAACACAGATGAACTGAAAGAAAAACTCTTTGACAATGCTGAATTCGTCAAAATTTGTGAAGATTCTAATTGGGGCAAAGGTGAGACTTATATATACTATTGCATTCTCACTAGACTAACGAGTTCCATTAATAATAATATTTAGCACCGCGTCTTACTATCCGATCGGGTTAAGGCCATTCGACCAGCAAGCTTCTCCTAGAACGGACTGGCTATAACATTTTGACAGGGAATTTTTAACATGGTTGAAGGGGGGTGTTGTGTTGTGAAGGGGGTAGGGGGAGGGATGGGCAGGCGGAGTTGGAAAGTAAGATAAGAATGCTAGCTCTTTGTTCACAACAGTGTTGTCATAGCACTCAGTACACCCGATCGTAATCGAACCCATATCTCTCTGTCTTAACAATGGTCTGGTCTACGACGAGAGTGACGCCTTAGAGACCATGTTGGTACCATAACAGGTTTTAGAGTTATTTATTCATAGTATAAAAAGTATTACTTTCCTTTATAATTATAATAATAAACAGAGCTTGTGATGAGTGTCTTACAACCTGGCCGACAAGCTGTAAAAATGTTCGAATACCACTTGCATAAGAAAGCAAAGTGATTGACAGCCAACTGGTTTACCAAATAAATAAAAATGTCTCAAAGCTTGAGTGTGTCAATTGAGCGACACGTTTAGGACCATGTGATAAGATATACAACTGTTCGACGTGAGAGGACCTGCTGGTATACATAAGTCGAGAGGGATTCAATGAACCAATTGACTGACAAGTCAATACATTGCAAACAACGTGTTCGACAACAAAATCGTAAACGGAAAATAACAAGTAAAGTCTGTGAAATTTTTTTAAAATATAATTTAAAACTCTAATAAATAAACACATTGGTGGTCACATGGTCCAATGCGTCACTATCACATTGAACTGGATTACTAGTGTTGAGAAGATTGGGGTTAGAATGCCGGTCATAAGTAGAGGTATTTACCCCCTAAAAGCTTATTCACTATCCCTCCACGCAAATGAGTGCATATTTCCTTAAATTTTACCTTTCTAATTGCTTATCCGGCGTATAGCTTAAACTGGGAGTGAGAAGTTAAGGAAAAAAATACCAAGTTAGTGGATCTTTTTAGCACCGCATCTTACTAACCGTTCGGGTTATACGCTAATTTTATAGACTAAAAATCATCATTAGTAAGGAATCAATTTTCTAAGTTGGTTTTTTTTGGGTCAACCAGTTGGCTGTCAATCATTTGGTTTGCATATGCATTTGTTCAACCGGTTGGTACAAGTCATGTCCTACTTGTGTCGGCCACTTGATCCACATTGCTCATGCTGTAGATCACTTGTCTTTCTTCCCCTTTGTCCTCGGCCAGTTTGTGATCTATCAGTTTGCCTGCACCCGTAACGAGGGTAGAGTCGTAATTCTCATCTTATTTGGTTTGCCAGTGACGGGGAGATCAAGGTTAGTTTCGCAGCAGGATGTAATTAGGTGTTCGGTTCTACTTATACGCAAATGCTGAGACATTTTCAAAAAATATACATTAACTTGCCCTCCACAATTAGTCAGGTGGAGTCCGACGCCTTAGCTCAGTCGTTACCGTGTCCGCCTGCTGAGCTAAGGGTCCCGGATTCAATTCCCGGCATGGTCGAAAAATTTATAATTTGTGAAATGTGGGATTACCCTTTCATAGTGATGAGTCAATGGTTAGGGGCTGGGGATGTTGTGTTTGTACTTGATTTAAGAACATAGCGTAATTATTACATAAACGTGTAAACCGAACGGGTAGTAAGACGCGGTGTTAAGTTAGGTGGATATACTGGACGTGTAGCAAGATGTGTACTGGTATATAAAATTAAACTATATCATTACATTGTGACTTTTAGAAGGAGTGTTTATTTATGTTATGGTAAAAAAAAAAGTAAAAAATATTGAGAGCTTCAGAAATCCCAGAGTAATTCACAATTTTACATAAACCGCATTATATAGGGGACAATTTCTATATACTAAAGATTAAAATAGTTACATGCTCATTATCTTTACACGAGTGATTTTGAAAACCTATACTAGATTCAAAATATAAAAAAATAGTAATGAAACTCACTCTATTTTGAAAAAATAAAATACTCAAGGGCCTCTACTAAGTTTGCAAAGTCTAAATTCAAGCATTTAAAACAATTTTATCAACAAACTGTTCTAAAACAGAATATTATTGTAATAATATAAATGTAGCTTATTCATTGCCTTCGTTTGACGTGTCACTTCTGAACCTGTCGTAGGTCGGAATCATTTGCCATATATATAAAGTTAATGATTTTCTTCTTAATTAAATATATTTTGAGTGGATGAAAAATAATGCAAACATCTCAACTTGTCCATATCACTAGTTAGTTATAGCTTACACTCACACTTGGTATTAGAATTATCGAGAATTTCAAAATGTCCTAGAATTTAAAAATATTTAACAGCGTAGCTAGCAATAAAAAATCAAGGATACACCCATTTAAGAAACATAAATATATTTATATTCAATTTAAATTTGGTAAGAGTAATTATTATAATAGATTCTCCAATGAGAATAAGGTATATTATTAAAAGTTTAACAAACATATAAATAACATTAGTTTAAAAACAAACACTCTATTAAATTATGTCAAAATTAAAATTTACCGAAGGAGATTATTTTAGAATTACAAGCTTAAATTTTTATAAAATGTAACTTGCTTAATTTCTTACGGTTATTTGTAAAATTTGGTTTTTATGTAAAATGCAAATATCATAATAAGTACATAATTAAACACGTTATTATTTTAAAAAAGTTTACAAAGTTAAATTTGTAGAGTACAAACACCGAAAACTACAGTAATAAATTATAAACAATAATATTAGGAACTAAAATACCAACCTAATAGGCATACATGAATGTTATTATGATTTCACAACCCTTTTAGAAATTGAGAATTGCTGGATTATTTCTAAATACTTGTAATATTTCGACTTTATGATTCTGAATAAATAATAATATTAATAATAATATATAGTCTTGTATAAATTTAATTCATAAAATAGTAAATAGTTTTTACAAAATATTGGCACAACAAACTCTTGAAGAAATATGTTGTTTTTCTCTCTCAAGAAATGTTTTAACTTAATTTATTTTATCGTGATCCTTGTAGTTAGGAGAAATTTCATAAAGGTTATATTTTTTAATCCAATGATCATAATGTTTGTTGAACTCTCTCCACACAGTAAATCTATAATTATAAACAACCCATCCTGATACTTAAAAAAAATTCTTAGTAGCCCAGCTAAAGTATTGAGTTTGAAACACTACTAACTCAAATCCTCAAGTTTTTTATTTTTTCTGGAAGTTTGAGCTTCCATGCTATAGGCAGTATCTTTGCATCTCATTTTTCGTCTTATTCGACTATCTATAATCTCAGGAGCTATACAATGTAAGTAAAATCTTTGTAGTTTGGGCAGCATCGTGTCATTCCATAGTTTTATATCTTTGAAATCTCTCTCAATATGGATATCATTTTCAGCATAAACAACAAAATCACAGAATTTCCTCTCTGTAATGTTTAACTGCCCTTGTATTTGATAATAATACACATGACAGGTTTTCAATGTTAGTTGGTCACTTTTTAATTGCAAGCATAAGTGTTTCTTCCCATTCCTAATAAGTTTTTAAAACATCCATACTTCCATTTAATACATGCTTATTTAGTTTGTATATAATTATTATCATATACAAGGCGTAAAATACCTTCGCATGGTTAAATATACATTTTCCTCTATCTACTGTATACAACTTATATAATTATTATGTATTAGGCCTAATTAAGAATAGGTAATTCTTAATTTTAAATATACTTTAAGCTATCTCTCCAGGACACGAACACAAATATGCTGGAACACACAACAATTCTGAAAAATGTAAATACAAGATCAGATTTGTAGTAGAAAAATTACATAAATATTGTAAAAACGTGTGCGCGTAATATTATTTCGTTTCAAATTGGGAAATTTAAACGTTTTTGAAGTTGAAATCACTTTATTATGGTATATTATTTGTATATTTAGCAACAATTATGAACCAGTGGTAACAAGCGCCAACATATAGATTGGAACAACCCTGGATCATCAAAAAATACCAGATTTTGAACCAGTGGTAAAAAGCCCCCCCCCCCGGACATCAAACAATAGCAGATTAAAAACCAGTGGTAACAAGACCCCGGGACATCAAAGCAATAGCAGATTATGAACCAGTGGTAGCCAGGCCCCAAGACATTAAACAATATTGGATTATGAACCACTGGTAACAAGGCCCCGTTAAATAAAACAATAGAATATTACATGAAACCCTAAACAATGAGTGTAACAAGGCCCCAAGGCCCTGGAACATCAAATAATGGAGTATTATCAACCACTGGTAAGTAGGCCCCGGGAGATCAAACCATAGCAGATTATGAACCAGTGGTAGCCAGGCCCCAGGACATTAAACAATATTGGATTATGAACCACTGGTAACAAGGCCCTGGTACATAAAACAATAGAATATTATGAACCACTGGTAACCAGGCCCCAAGGGCCCGGAACATCAAATAATGGAGTATTATCAACCACTGGTAAGTAGGCCCCGGGAGATCAAACAATAGCAGATTATGAACCAGTGGTAACAAGGCCCCGGGACATCAAACAATAGAAGATAATGAACCAGTGGTAACAAGGACCTGGGACATAAAACCATATCGGATATAGGAAAATACCTAAAGACATGCAGTACTACATGTAAAATTAGATTTTTTTTTTATCACTTTTAAGATTTGTATATACTGTTTAGTGTTCAATTTACAACCAGTAATAAAAGTGAAACGCATATATTTTTAACATTCATGAAGTTAATTGTAATATTCAGATAAGCAATAGGTTTAAAATCATGACGCGTTTTGATGCACCAAGCTATGAGTTCCTTTGACACTTTGTGTTGAAGAGCAAAACTAACACAGTAAAATATTATCAAAGTGCCGGAAGGAAATACAGACAAAATAAATATCACAAACAGCATTCAGGTAGTAAGACGTGGTGCTAAAAATAAACACTCTATGATGAGTCATTAGTAGAGATGGCTCGACCCTTCCTTGTTCGGCTAGTCTGTGTTATTGGTAGGTACATCAAAGAAAGAAGTTTCAGGAAATAGACATAACAAATTTACATTTACATTGATCAATTTAGTGTCAGAAATTAAATAAAAAAGTAGAGTTAGTTTAATAAAACAAATAAAATTGAAATAACGACATTATGTACTATAAAAAGGGTATAAAATAGAAGTATCAGGGTATAAAACGAAAAGTACTTCTATAAGATTAAAAGTCATGTAAATTTACAATTATTAAATATCTTATAGATAAAAAATATATTTATTTAAGATCTTGTAACTACTTCATTAAATACACTTCATATACATGTCTAGCTAGAATAAATTTAATACCTATGCATGAACTACTTTACCTTAAAATAAGTACGCAAAATGGATAAAATAGCAAGTTTAACTGCTTATTACTCGATAACTGTAATGATTTGAAATAATTGAATCAATATTTATAGCTTATATTTATACACTTATTAAAATAATGCAATAAAATTTTGATGGCCGAATGACCTTAAACGCTCCCGAGTTCCATTAACACAAATATATAACTTCAAGGAACTAGATGAATCATGATATCAAATTAAAATAAACTCTGCTTAAAGTTCAATTGTAGTAAAAACTGATATTTAAATAGCAAAAATAATGAATTAATTTATAAAAAGATACTAACTTATTTAATTGTAATACCTTCCTTTTTGGCCATTACAGCTGAACACACCAAATACAACATATGACTCGCGACATTACGGTTTAAATGTTTCGTTTACATTTTTAATACGAAATAATCTCAGGAATAAAGTAAAAAATTGAAAAGCAGGCTAACCAATCGAATCACTTTCCCGATTATTTTTAAATTACTCGGTAAAATATACTCGTTTAATTTTACTCGGTGTTTTATTCTGACAATATCAATTAACGAGAATAATTAAAGCACGATTCAAAATATAAATAGTAAAAAATAACTTAATATTTATTATTTGTTGATGATTCCCTGAAGTGTGTTTATAGATAATAACAAAATGTTTTCAAAATAATTTAAATAAAAACATGGCTGAAAGTTCACATGCTATTGGAGGCCTGGTGCACGTGCAGTTCAAAACTTATTTCTTGTTTTGTCACAAGATATAAATGAAAGGAGCATTGACTTTTGTCACAAGGCGTCTCGAGTCAATGTCGCAAACAATGTGTGATGCTTCATATGATGTTATGGAAGTCGAGACGTCTTCAGCACGTTACGAAACGCTGCGACAAAATATATCGTCGCAAAACAAAATGTTGCATTTGGTGTGTGGCCAGCCTAAGTAATCACATAATTTTGATAGAATAAAATTTTTCAACCAAGATAGTATATATAAAATAGTGATTGCAAAACCATAGGATGCTGATAGATAAGCCACCAATTTAATATGTCTAATTTGGTCATTCTTATGAAACCTATACTTATAAAGTAATATCAGGGTCAATCGTTGCAACAGGGGGGGATTCCCCAAATGATGTAAGATATCAATAAACCTGTATTTAATCCTGATGACCTTCACTCCACATAATTCAGTTCTCTTTATCCTGCAACATTTTTCTTCTATAGTCTTTCTCCATGCTACAACCAGAGTTTTCCCCAGATTTCAGCCCCCTTATATCCAATATGTCACAAGTCATCATTATTTCGTCAGCGTACAACTTATCTATTTCTATCTTCTGAGAAGATAGGCACGTGTAGAAAATCTTAAAGCAAATTATTAATCTCTATTAGACTTGAGGCATTCAAAGAAAAATCAGAATACTTTTACAGAAAAAGTAAAAACCTACAGACTTCCGTTGGAAATCCTTAATTATTTTGCTTCAAAAATTTAGATATTAGCGTAGATTATTGTCCTCCATCACTCATAGTGTTTCAGTCGACATCAAGCTTAAAATATTTCAGAGAAACTCCAAAAGCTTAGCTGAAACCTTCAGATGGTTTTTGATCCAATTAAAAACATTTATTGAAATGCAAAACACCACTCTCCTAAAAATAAAATAAAAAATAAAATTGACTTCCTGGCACCTTTTGCAAACTAGCTCAACACCAAAACGAATCCGTAATCTCACTACAAATGACAATGCAATTTAACTTATTTTGACCTCATCAATTTTCCACCAAACTTCTTGAGCCAAAATTTTAAAATCTCTTTCTACACCCCAACCCATCCATTTCTGACTCATTGAATAATAAGTAAAGGTTTTTTATTCTCAGTCCAAGCTAATTCTGGTGTATTCCACCCAAATAGTACACCTTAACATACAACTCAAAGGAAATTCAACACAATAATCAAACATATAATAGTGAATTCCCGTCTCCCATCAACACTTCCATCACCTGCATTCTCTCTTCCACCCTCTGACCCCAATACACCCAGGATCCAAAGAGTTAAATTATCGTTCAACTTCCTTCTCCCTACCCTTGATCCCAACCTATCTCACCCAGCCTTATCCGATCCCTGGAACTCCAACCAAACCACACCCAAACATATAACGGTAGATTACCATATTATACAACATATCTTCTGCCATATTATTACCCTTACAATGCTTAACTCCCTCCCAATTTCTTTCTCTTAATAGTAGATAGTCATTGGTTTTTACACGTTCTCCTTCCCCATCATTAAACCTGACAGTACTTGTCAATTATCCTACAGCCCCCCTCCTCAGAGCCTGAAGAGATATTTTACGCAATAAACGTGACGTTATAATATATCACTATAAACACATGAGCTTCAAATAAGATGTGGTAAGCCGCTCCTCAAACCTTAGAATGTTATCATGTTAGCTGCGAAGTTATCTGCTCAAATCAAAACCTAGTAATTTTCATAAACATGTTAGCTTCAAAGAACAGTCTTCGATCTTTCATGAACCTACAAACATCTGTAGATTTGAGATCTAACACCAATTATACCCATTTTTAATGTTGTGACAACTGGGTGGCCCCTATTCAACACTTTAATTATAAATTCCTACTCATTAAGGGTGTAATTTTAAACTTTGACTAAGTGCAACCCTATCTATCCTTATTCATATATTATAAAAGATAATCGCATTTACCGGCCATATTGGAGGAAGAATGTACACTCCATTGAGAGTGAAAGGTAGCAAAATATTGTCTCAGCCCGCGAGGTATGCTATTCCTTCACACATAACTGCAAAATAGTTTGCCTAGCTACGCCCAAGGCCGGAGTTGGAGAAGGCCTTAAGTCCTTAAATTATTTCTTGACTGTTGTAAGGGAGTGATGTGGGAAGGTTATGTCTTTTAGCGATGGCCGAATGGTTTGATTTACTAAATAAATTTTTACTTAATTGATCTGATAATGATAAAATCAATAATTAATTTTTACATATTAGGTTAATAAAAAATGTTTGCTCTCATTAACATACGGCTGTAATTATTTTTTAGCTATTAAAAGTTTAACCACGTCAAACCGTATTTTGGCACTGTTAACCACATTGATTGTTTTTACATGATAATATAAAGTAAGTCTCCCCTTTTCCAGAATCTTCGATACCGTTTATAGCCAATTATAAATTTATTAATATTAATTATTATATTCCACACATGTAAAATAAATAACAGATTGACTCTAAGAGATTTTTACTTTAGTTTTAAGAAGCTGAATTAAAAAAACTTCTGTAATTTAAAGGTCCCAATAATGATTTTAAATATTTTATATTATTTCCGGTTGGACAAAAAAAAAGGTATTGGTAAAATCTTATCCATTAGATATATATTTATTTATAAAAGTTAATTTATTTGTTTATTCAAAGTTTTTTTTATATCTATGTTGGACCATAATTCGTTTCCATACTTTATTTAATGTTACCATAACGGTCACAATATTACTATCAGGAAAAAGTTTTGATAAATCTTTGATTGAGAAAAATAGTGGTTTATGAAGATTTACGTTAGTTATAATTTTTTAATAAATTAAATGTATAATGTTAACTGTGATTGTTTTAGTCAAATCTGTTGTTTTTTACTAAATCAATTCTGTAAATTCAAACAACAAAACTGGCATGTCGTAGGCAAATATTAATATAATATCAGAGTGAGGAGTTTTAAATAATAATTGAAAAGCAAGGATTAATATTGTTTTGGTTTAATAGCTTGTACCACTTTAAATTATATCTCTAATTTTTTAAATAAAATATATTGTAGTTCTCAACTATTTTTAAGAATATCTGCCTATAGTCAAATATACCTGAAATTGTATAACCGATTGCGTTCTTTTATTTTTATTCATTATGATGTCTGCTAAGGGAGGATCTTGCATACATACAGTCAAGGTTTGATTTTCTTTAAAGATACGGCCAGATTTACTTATATCTGTAACTTTGGATCTCTGGAACCACATAACCAATTGCAGTGCTGTATTTACTTTTGTACTGAACCAATATATAGACCGGTTTTAGCATTATTTGTGTATAATCCGGTATTTTGGTGTGAGTCCCGGTGAAAAGGCCAACCGATTGCTTGTATAATTTATGGAACAACACTATTACTGTGGGGTAGTTTTTATTATTCTGTGGAGTATTTATCCAGACTTTTTCAGTATAATAATTATAATCGAGTTTTTTGCTGTGAGTCCGGTGAAGTGTTAGCTGGATCTTTGTAAATATCTAAGGAATAAGTTAACCAATTGAAATGTAGTTTTTTTTAGAATATTTATCCAAGCAAGTTTTAGGATGATTTAATAATGTTTTGTGTTGTGAGTCTTGGTGAAGGACCAGCCGGATATTTGTCAACAACTGATCCCATAGTTAATTCTATTCTGTAGGATATAAACCAGGGAAGTTGTAGTATGATAGATTTAGGTTTTAGGGTTCGAGTCCCTGTTAAAGTTTCGGATAGATGTTAGGTATATTTTATCTAGGATACTTATAACTACATAAGCGATTGCAGTGCAATTTTTTTTTAACTAGCCTTACGTAGTGTTTATATCCAGGCAGGTTTTTACATTAGTTTAATCAGGTGTTTTGCTGTGAGTCCCTGGAAATACTGACAGGCCTAAATATAATGGATTTTGTGGGTCAGCTGGAATGAGAAATTCCGTTCTTCCGAGAAGGGGATAATATAGTCCAGGGTGAACTATAGGAAAATATTTATATGTAACATAATATTACCTATTTCAACCAACTTTACTACTAATTACTGGGGGATAGTGTGAAAAAGATTCAAATTAAAGATGATGTACCACATTTTCTTGGAGGGTAATTTAGGAAACGTGTCTCAATATTACCGGCCAAGGCTAGAACCCTGTTTCATCCATCACTGAAAATGGACCATATGAGAAATTTTCTGTCCACACGAAAACCGAAGCAGTATGATATAAATTATTTACCGTATTTCCTAGAATATCTACTTTACATTTAATTCTGTTTAATATAAAATACTAAATATTTTATTTTGTGAGTGTTTCGAGCAGCTATCACACGGTCTATAATACTTAATTTATTATTATTATATCCGGTCTTTACTACGTTGTTATACGCTATATTAATTAATGTTTTTTTTAGTTATCATAAGTTTTATACATAGACTATAAACAACTCTCAGAACCGCCCTTATGGCGTAGTTAGCTAACGCACTAGTTTCCTGTCTAGCTAAACTGATCTAGTCGGGGAGATCAAGGTTCTAATCTCGCTGGGTGAACTGGGGTGGATTTCCTAAATAGTTTTCCACTCTCCTCCACGAAAATGCGGGTTCACTTCCTCTAACTACAACTTTCCAATTCCTAACCCATTAGAGTAATTAGGCGTATTACCAGAATGGGTAGTAAGACGCGGTTCTAAACCACAACAAAAATCCTACCAATATCTTTAAATAATCTTTCCTTGTTCTATTGATTTAAGATTGACTATATGAAGGTTACCTAAGAAACAGTGAAGTTTTCCTGGCATTCAAACATATTAATAAATTGTTGTTCTGTGTGTGTTAGCTGGCCGTGAAGGTCCGATATAGCGTAGAGTAGTTAAATGGCGCTTGTCTAAAAATAGGGCTGGATCACATTATTCACTTTATCAAGTAATGCACTAGTAAAATACTGACAGTTTTCAAATGGAGTTAACATTCATATATCTTCTAAACATTTATGTATTGCAGTAAGCCAACAGTTATTACTCTTCAAAGCTAATTTCAAGAACAAATAACTGATGTATTTTGTAATGTGCTCTACAACTTATTTGTTAAAATCTAATACTCCTCAAATAATTATTGGTTACCGTATTATTATTATTATTATTATTATTATTATTATTATTATTTATTATTACGATTACTATTATGAATGATTTCTAAATCAAGAATCCTATAAGAGCACGATTTACAGATTTATTTAACGTTATTATAGTTCGACACCTTAGCTCAAACGATAGCTTGTTTTTCTTCTGATTTAAGGACACTAACTTCGATTCCTGTCATCGTTAAACTTTTATTTTTAGTGAAACATTTGTTTCTCCTTCTAAACTGATAATCTAATGGACGGGGATGTTGGGTCTTTTCAAGTTTTAAAATATTATCAAAGTAGTGTGCTGATTTTTATCACTCGCTTCATAAAGTGCACGTCAGATACCTCAAATAAATTTATAAAATGAAACAATAGGATGCTACGCGTCTCTCTAAGTGAGATAGGTTATGGCTTATTGAAGAAAATAAGAAAACTTAAGGTGTACTCATTAATATTAAATATAACTTTAGTTTTAACTAGGAACCAAAATAGTAAATAAACGTTAAGTAATATCTCTATGGTTTAACTATATACGTTATTGCTAGTTTTCATTCTTTGGGCATCTTTAATGTATGCATTATTATGGACCAAGTGTGTACTTGGTGCAGGTTTTTTGGGTTTCATACCTAGGCTGACCATCCTATTCTCGTTTATGTGGTCCCGTTCCATCCATCGTTGTCGGTACGCGGCACTCATGAGTAAAAGTACTGAGTGATACTAATACAGAAATATTTCGTAAAGTATTATTTGCATATAAATACAATAAATTTTACAGTATAAATATCTTTTTAAATATTCCTTATTTTCAGTGTTTTCCTAACATTTTTAGAATTCCATTTATGAGACTTGTTGTTTTAAAAAAAAGATAATATAATGCATACTATTATTATATTAAAATATTTTATATGCATATATTTTTGAAACCCTCACGGTAAAAGCTTTTCAAAAATACCCCAAATAATAATAATAATAATAATTAATAATAATACGTAAACTTAATTTTAATTACCCATAAATTCCGTTGTTCACCTTTTTTCAAAATTGCTACCAACCCATTTCATGTGGGCTCGCTTAGCACTTAACATCAACCCAAGCTTTGGCTTTATATTCTAACCGTGCAAATGTTGAGCTCTGTTTGGGACCGATAAAAAGAAATGTAACTTGAGTTTTTCATAAGGGTTCCATTCTTGTTATGGAACCTAAAATGTGAGTTGTGACTTTGGGTGTAACTTACGTGTGTTTATTTTTTTAATTCTATCATAATTCGTATAGTTATATTATTATATTTTAAAAACAATTATATACCAACAATGTTTTATTCTCTTGTAGGTAGTATTTTTGTCGTTTATTAGTATTTTAAATTCATTTGTGATAATGACAGCTAAAACAAGTAGACAATACGTTGCTATGGGGAATTCGAAGTAACTTAAACCATTAATTTTCGTCGACATTTTTATTTAATCAAATACATATTCGATACATTTTAACATGTATAGGCCTACAATCTATTACAATAGTAATAATATGACAAGTAAGTTATAATAACTATGATTATGTCTAAAAAATTGACAAAAATAATTCTAAACATTTTATTTATACAGATTGTTTTCTTGGATCCTAACTATTAGTGCAAATCCAACCGAGGCTGATGGATTTTTCTTGAGCGTTAAAAACACGTAGCACAACTTCATTCTGAGGGAAAGTAAAGTCGTCGGTCCCCAAGTAGATTGTGGCATTTAAGATAATCCTGGAAGGTGTGTGAAAATACCTTTCCCGGCAGAATTGGAAGGCCCTCTCGACACGACACTAATGGAACGCAAAGTCATTTTAAGTTCCACCCTTAAGGTCACCGTATATTAAATAAAATAAAATCTATTACACCACAAAACAAATAGATAGGTTATTCCGGTCATCTTCGCTTGTTTCTAAAATTTGAATAACTTAGTTCATCCCCTATTCCAATCTCCAAATAGGCCTACTTTTTTACTGTCCACGATGGGGAAAGAGGGCAGTAGTCAGGTTAGGTTTTATATTTTGGGCTATAGCTATACGCACAATGAGAACAGCGTAAAATGTAGATCGTCGTATGACAGAAAATAGTGTTGGCTACTCCTGAACCCCTAATTTTGAAACTTGCAACAAAAAAAAAAAAAACTTCGCTACTCATGATCTCACAAATTACAGGCTGTACCAAAACTGAGCTAATTTTGAAAGGTTGCTCGTTGTTCGGTCTTAATTTGTCATCACTGTTTGGTTGTGCTGGGAAATATTGGCAACAGTGTCAAGACTTAAACAGGGCCTTGTACCTCCACTTTCAAAACAGCAGTGCTTGCTCAGCTCGATTTGAGAATAGACGTAGTCATTCAATCTGTCGCAAAAAACTCGCAGCAGTACAGAATGAGACAACAATATTAGTTGTAATGCTAAACACCGTTACAATTAAACATTTTGGTCCTCCGGGCATGATATTGAGTCAGTTTTTTGTTTCGCAGCAACTCAAATAGCTAGTCATATTTGATTAAATATCGCAGTTCTATTCGGTGCATTGTGCCAGTGTGTGACTTGGGTGATTATTCTTCGCAGTTTGGGTTGAACCCCCTTTTCAAGAATTCGCCGATCCTCACAATTGAGGCTTTGGACTAGGGCCGCGCTACCCTCTGGCAAGATAAGAGGTTTCGAAAATACTCTTTTACAACAAGGCAGATGTCTTGTCAAGAAACAAGTCTCTTCAAATAAGTGAGTCCTGTCCAATGTAATCCTTCCTGTAGCTATTGTCACTAAACTTACTCTTTTTCTTTCATTATAGCACGTCTCTATTATTGTAGTTTTGCTTGTGTTTAAACACTTTGTTATTTCAACATGGCCACAGACACAGATATAAAGGGCCTTGTAGCAAAAAGGGGACAAATCAAGGCTAGAATCACAAGATTTAAAGGTATTTTCAAACATTTGATATTCAACAAAGTTCATTAATTCAATTAAAATTGCGACTATCAAAATTAGATCAGTGTTGGTCAGAATTCGATTCATTGCAATCACAAATAGAATTGGTCGATGACAGTGACCTACATTTAAATGAACGTGAACATTTTGAGAACACTTATTTTGATTTAATGGCATCAGTTGAAGAATTTATACAAGCACACTCCCATGATACCAGTTCAACTACCACAACAAATTTACAAACAAATATGTCGGTCAAACTTCCAACTATAAATCTGCCTTCTTTTAGTGGAAGTTACGAAGATTGGTTACCATTTTTTGAAGTGTTTAATTCACTTATACACAACAATGAGTCACTAACTGAAATACAGAAATTTCACTATCTTCGCTCGTCTTTGAAGGGCGACGCAGCCTATGTCATTCATTCTCTTGAACTTACGTCAGCCAACTACACAGTAGCATGGAATTTAGTACAAGAACGGTTCCAAAACAAGAAAATAATTGTTGAGAAACACGTCAAGGCCCTCTTTGACCTACCAAAGGTGGAGAGAGAATCGCCCACTTCTTTGAGACAATTATTAGATAGTACTCTAAGACACATCAGAGCTCTCAAGGCATTAAATCAACCCACTGATAGCTGGGACACATTAGTGGTTCACTTACTTGGTTCCAAACTAGACACGACTACGTATCGTGAATGGCAATGCGTGGCATCATCAGATCAGCTACCAACATTGTCTGACCTTAAACTCTTTTTACAGCGTAGGTGTCAGGTACTTGAAGCTATTTCAACTAATCGTTTTCAAACCAGCAAACCACAAACAACAATGAATACACATAAGCCGTTCATGAAGGCGAGTTCAGGTTCAAAACCATTTGGAAACACATGTTTAGTGTCACACTATGCTACATGTAATTTATGCAATGCTCAACATCCATTGTTTCATTGTGAACAGTTTTTGAAAATGTCTATTGAAGATAGGTTCAAGCAGGTCAAAAAACTTAATTTATGTCTGAACTGCCTCAAGCCAGGTCATAGAGTAGGTCAATGCAAGTCAGGTTCTTGCAAAATGTGTGACAAATCACACAATACTTTATTACACTTTCCTGAAAATGCAACAATGGTAGAAAATCAATATCTCTCAACAATGAAACTAATCAATGCATTGACCCCAACTTGCAGTCACAATCATCAGTGACTGTAACTCATTCTTCAAGCACTGTCAAAAAACCAAGTCAGGTGCTTCTCTCCACAGCGTTGATTGACATTTTAGGTGCTAAAGGGACTTCAATTACTTGCAGAGCACTGTTGGACTCTGGATCTCAGTCAAACTTCATAACTGAGGCATTATGTCAACGATTGGGTCTTAAACGAATCAAGGTTTTTACACATGTTACGGGTATAAATGCGTCTACAAATGAATCTACATATAACGTCAACACATCCATCAAATCCAGATTCAATGCCTACAAATCGAATCTAGATTTCCTTGTTCTACCAAAAATTACTGAACAACTTCCAACCACACGTGTTGATCTTTCTTCTTGGACAATTCCATCAACAATTACTTTAGCTGATCCTAAATTCTATGAGCCATGTAAAATCGATGTTTTGCTTGGAGCTGAGATCTTTTGGGATTTGATGTGCGTAGGTCAAGTTAAACTGTCCAACGAATCACCCATCTTACAAAAAACAAATCTAGGTTGGATTGTGGCAGGGAAGGTGTTTCGTGAATGTTCATCACCAGCAAAATTTTGTCATTTTGTTTCTACACACAATATTGATTTACAACTTCAGAAGTTTTGGGAGATTGAAGAATGTAATGCTACACACAATTACTCTGGTGATGACTTGAAATGCGAAAGACACTTTTCAGAAAACATATCTCGGACACCAGAAGGAAGATACATTGTTAAAATGCCATTTAAAGACAATTCAAGGGAATTGGGGATTCAAAGGAGCTAGCTACAAAAAGATTTGATCAACTAGAGAAAAGGCTGGCTAGGCAACCTGAAATACATGAGCAATATTGTGCATTCATGCGTGAATACGAACTTCTTGGGCACATGGAACCATTGCAAGATCAAGACATTTGTTCACCATCAAGTGTGGAATATTATATTCCACATCACCCAGTTTTTAAAACCTCGAGCACAACAACCAAGCTTCGCGTCGTATTCGATGCATCAGCAAAAACTAGTTCTGGATCATCATTGAATGATATTTTGATGGTTGGCCCAACTGTGCAAGATGATATCTTTTCTATTATCATACGCTTCAGAACGCACAAATATGTGCTAACGGCAGACATTGAAAAAATGTACCGCCAAATCAAAATGGATTCGTCGCAATTGAATTTACAGAAGATTATCTGGAGAGAGAATCCTAGTATGCCTCATCAAGTTTATCGCTTGCTAACAGTAACATATGGAACAGCTTGTGCACCATACTTAGCAACACGAACTTTGCAACAATTGTCACGAGACGAACAAGAACATTATCCCATGGCGTCAGAGATGGTAAGGAAAGACTTCTACGTCGATGACCTCATGACAGGAGTGGACACCATTGAAGAAGCTGTGACCCTTCAAAATCAGCTTAAAGCACTTTTACAACGTGGCGGATTTCATTTAAGGAAATGGTGTGCTAATGAGGAAGAGCTGTTGGCCAACATTCCTCCAGAAGATAAAGAGAGCAATCCGACTGTTCTAGTTGACCAAAATAGCACCATCAAGACATTGGGTCTGCTGTGGGATCCAAAGCGTGACACTTTTCACTACTCAGTTAACAATGTGTCACAGAACGTAGTAAATCGAGTCACAAAACGAACAATTTTATCGGTGACAGCTCATATTTTTGATCCATTAGGGTTAATCGGACCAGTCATTCTGAAGGCCAAGCCCAGAGGCGTACAACAAATTATGGGAGAACTTCCCAAGAGGAGAATAGAATCTTCTCGCCCATTTCTGCATACAGGAATTCATTATGGTGGTCCAATACCAATACTACAAGGAGAAGAAGAAGAGGAGCAAGAAAATAAAAGTTACATAGCTCTTTTCGTATGCTTCGCTACCAAGGCTATTCACCTTGAACTGGTGAGTGATCTAACTACAGAATCATTCTTAGCAGCCTTGCGAAGATTCATGGCACGGCGAGGCAAATGTCTTCATATTTATTCTGATAACGCTACCAATTTTGTCGGAGCAAACAATGAACTTATGGAACTTCGCAATCTACTTACTTCTGATGACCATCAAACGGAAGTGACATCCACTTTAGCCAAAGACAACATTGAATGGCACTTTATACCTCCAAGAGCACCCCATTTCGGTGGTTTATGGGAATCAGGAATTAGGCTTGTCAAATATCATCTGAACAGAATTTTGGGAAATGCCACGCTTACATATGAGGAACTAAACACGATTTTAACACAAGTAGAGGCGTGTCTAAACTCCCGTCCTTTAACGCCTCTGTCCAGTGATCCTTCCGACCTTTCTGTTCTTACCCCCGCTCATTTTTTGATAGGAGTGACTAGTGACCACTCCAGATCCAAGCCTGGCATCACTTCAGATGAATCGACTATCACGCTGGCAGCATGCGCAACAACTTTCTCAGCATTTTTGGGCCAGGTGGTCCAAAGAGTACTTAGCCGAACTCCAGCAGCGGAAGAAATGGAGAACACATGGCCATAACATTCAATTGGGAACATTGGTTCTCATTCGTGAGGACAATTCTCCTCCGCTCAGTTGGAAACTGGGTCGAGTACGTGAACTACATCCTGGCACAGACGGAATCGTTCGTGTGGTCACCCTCAGGACTGCAGGTGGCTCACTGAAGAGAGCCATCACAAGACTATGCCCACTTCCAATGGAAGAAAACTAAGCTTAGATGTGTACAGACTTGTATTTTATAATATTTTTTTGTCTGGATGTAGTTGTGATAATTGTTTTTTTGTTATGAACTAATTATTGCTTAACTCATTTCACTTGTTTAGTTAATACCTTTTTATTATGTTTTATATTTCATTGAAAGTATTCTTTCAAGGTAGGCGGAATGTTCGGTCTTAATTTGTCATCACTGTTTGGTTGTGCTGGTGAAATATTGGCAACAGTGTCAAGACTTAAACAGGGCCTTGTACCTCCACTTTCAAAACAGCAGTGCTTGCTCAGCTCGATTTGAGAATAGACGTAGTCATTCAATCTGTCGCAAAAAACTCGCAGCAGTACAGAATGAGACAACAATATTAGTTGTAATGCTAAACACCGTTACAATTAAACACTCGTCTCGTGCTAGTCGGTGTAGTGTTGTCTCGCTTGCGAATGCGTTTTCAATCCTACAACACTGTAAAACCTTGACGTACCAAAGGATTAAATTGAAGGGATACCACAATCAGCCATTTACTTTCAGTAAACACTATTATTGTATTGAATGCATCATGTAATTCGATTTGTTTAGTTTATTAGGAAACCATCTTCCAGTTGATTTGCATCAAAGTTTATTGTCTCAAAAATTTCTCACATTCTATAAGTATGTGTTAAAATTTTAGAATATTTCATATGTTCTTTAGTTCACTTAGAAGCGTGCTTGTCTGAAGCTCAGAAGTTTAAAAGATCGATTCCATCTAGAGTACGATGATTTAATTGTATGCTGGAATATAAAATCGCTGGTTAATAATTTGAATTTAGTAAAATATTATTTTATTTTCACAACAATTTTTAAAATATAAATATGCACTAAATATTTTACCAGGCGATTAATAATTAGCTTGCTTTGCCTTATTTTTAAATGTATACATATTTATATCATAAACCCATTAATTTAATTTTTATATAAACACATACATACAAAATTTCAAACATAATGTACTGGTTTTATTTACTACCTTGTTAGTTACAAATTGGTGACAGAAGTGAGGATTGGGACTTTTCGAATGATACCAAAATGAATAAAGTGAATTAAGTGATAACATGTCGGGACATAAGTAAAACATTCCAAAACATGTCAGGTTTAGTTGGTTAGAAGTTACATTGCGCGTGCTACTAGCTAGATTATGCTTTGTGTGGAAGAAATACGATATGAGCGATAAAACCTTGTACCGCGAGGCACGAACGAGTGATAACGCCGGTGTGCGTATATCAGCTGCTGCCAGGACGGAAGGAATCACCATCGAGAAAGAAGATAAGTCAGCAATCTCAACCAGCTGGAACTGTCAGTAGTGACGTCACCAACGTAATTCCAAAATTTAAACTAGTCAATTGCAAACTTGTTATCATGGCTACCCCTCCAGTAAGATTAGAAGGACGAGATGTCGACTTACAAAAAGCCATAGATCTTTTAATGACACAAACTCATGATTTAAAAGCAGAAAACGAAACTTTAAGGCAAGAACGTACAAACCATGCTGCTAATACGAGTCAGGGAAACGAATCAATAACAGCCACCATGTATGTTAGGAATTTCTCTCTTATTCCTAGTATACCAGTATTTCAAGGCAGAACAGAGGATAGTGTGTATACCTTTTTCGCAAAGTTAGAACAGTCAGCAGAACTATGTGGGTGCACTGATAGTGAAAAACTAGCAGTTGCCAAATTACGGGTTTCAGGTGAAGCACAGGATTTTACCTTGTCGCATAGTGAATGTAAGGAAGCTACGACCTATGAATCCCTGAAACAAGAGCTAGTAAAGAGTTTTAAGAGGAAGAATACTAATAGGTATTACCGAGAACAGTTGAACCGAAGCAAGCTACGTTCGGATGAAACTATAGAGCAATTCGCGGACAGAATAAGATAAATCAACGTCAATACATATGATTTAGGGGAGAGTGAAGAGGGCAATGCTGCAATAAAGTTTGAGGCAGACCAGAGAGCGTTAGATGCTTTTCTAAATGGCTTGTCTGGGGAATTAGGTAGACTGACACGGCTTTCCAAACCTAAATCGTTCCAAGACGCAATAGAATCAGCAGTAGACATAGTAGGAATGGACCATCGACCAGATGAAGACAGACGAACTGAAAAACGTGTTTTCACGAGATACGCTTAGTTTAAATGTCACAAATGTAGGAGATACGATCATTTAGCTAAAACTTGTCCAGTAAACAAATTGGTTTGTTTCCATTGTCAGGCCAAGGGACATATAGCCAAGTTTTGTAGGAAAATGTTTGAAGGGAGGAAACCTCCCCCAAACGATCAAGGGATTGGGCCATGCCAAGACCCCCAGTCCAAATAAAATTCATCCCTGTAACTTCCGCTGACAGTGAAGACTCTAGTGTAGAAGAGCTTATAGTTCTTGCAAACTAGGAGGGAAAGAAATGCATGTTGTTAGTCGATACAGGAGCTCAAGTTTCAGTAATGTGGCAAGAAGTTGTGGGAAATAAGATTATTTCCGAGCCTAAGTACGAAATTGCAGGTCTAGGACGACGAAGAATTTCAAATTTGGGAGAAAAATCTGTGACTATCAAGTTAAACCACGATAGCTATATAGGAAATGTACAGTTAGTAAATGCCAGTTGTCACCGCTATGAGGGCATATTTGGGTTAGATTTATTGTTGAAAAACCAGGCGTCTATTAACGTAGAAAAACGGAAGTTGAACCTTCGTCATAAATCTTATGATTTAGGAACAAGAGCCGAAATAGGGCCCCAACGAACTAATGCAGTAGTAAATATGAGATTAGCTACCTCATCCTGCGCTGTGGAAATGGTTCAGGTTCTAGTACGTTTAATGCATGCTGAAGAAATGCCCCCGGGCGCAAGAAAATAATCCAAGCTGAAGTTAAACTCCCAGAAGTTGTTGACAAAAAGTTACTTTTAGTAGAACCAGTTATACAAAGCGAGACACTGGAAGATAAACACTGTTATGTGACTAGAAGTGTTAGTGTTGCCATAAAGGCGGGGAACAAGGTCAGAGTTCCTATAAGTGTTGTCAACATGAGCCCTGTGGCTGTCCAAATGCCACGAGGGGCGTTAATTGCTAGCGTTTGTTATGTAAATAAAGATGACGTAATCTGTTTTGGAAAAAACTCAATTGGAAGTTTGTATGCCATGGAACATATATTACCTCAGGGTAAGGGTCGAAATAAAGTTGTACGAGCTTGCGAGGTTAAGGAGACTACAAACCCTAAATTCGAAGCTGCATTGAATAAAAAACTAGATCACTTGTCAGAGGAAGATAAGAACATTTTGACGCCTATCTTACGAGAGTTTAAGGATATCTTTAGGGAAAAAGATAATTTACCTGCTACTCAATTAGTACACCATCGAATACATACCGGAGATGCGAATCCTATATCTCAGAAACCATACAGATTACCTTATCACCAACGAGCCCTAGTTCAAGACATGGTTGAGAACCAGTTAAAGGCTGGATTTATCAAACCCAGGGAAATACATGATCCACCATGGAGCTCTCCTATAGTGATTGTAAAGAAGAAGTCTACAACAGGACAGCCAGAGTTTCGATTTTGTGTTGACTATAGACGTTTAAATGCAGTAACTACCCCAGACCTTCATCACCTACCTAATTTAGTGGAAACGATTGAAAACATGTCTAAGTGTAAAGTCTTTTGGTGCCTGGATATGACTAGTGGCTATACACAACTATGTGTTCATCCCGACGTCCAAGCTAAAACGTCTTTTATAACTACAACAGGGTTGTACAAATGTGTTAGAATGCCTTTTGGTTTCCAAAGACTGATGGATAGTATATTGTACGGGTTAACATCTACCCAAACACTAGTTTACCTAGATGACATAATAATATTTAGCCAGGACACGGTAGAACATGCTGAAAAACTGCAAGGTGTGTGGTGTGCCCACACCTCTCGTTGACCCATCCAATGCTGTGGGAGACCAAGTGTCTGCCCCCGTGGTCACCGGTGTCGTGGCTAGGGGTCTGCTCGCCAGAGTCGGGGCGCGATACGACAATTTGTTTTATAGGGGTTATACGAAGAATGTTGTCTAGTTGATGTTGTAACACAAGTCTTTATTCGTTACTCTGATTTTGTTTTCCCCCCCTTGGTTGGTCCGGTTACACAACTGTATATGGAAAGGAAACCCCATCTCCAATCCCGCGCATGATGGTATCGCGATCCCTGACCAGCTCTGTCCACGCCCGGAACCAAGAGCCAACGCTCGTGAACCACCGATCCGGCTCGACGTGAGTCCAAAAACCACTCTGAGCTCTCGAAGAACGAGCCTTGCAACCCCGACGAGTGAAGCGCGAGGAGGTCGTGCGCAGCCAACCACGCATGGCAGAAAGAGGGAGGGGGAACGGGCAAACAGTTCTGCGCGAAGGCCCAAAGATATAATTGACAAGACACTCGGCACAGTAGAAAATTGTCAAGAAGAAAAATCACCTAGCGTTCCAACAACAGGCGGCTCAGTATAACAAGAAGAGTGTTGTACCCAAATACAGAGTTGGGGACTTAGTATATCTTTCTAATCCAGTTCTAAAATGTGGTCAAATGAAGAAATTCCAACTCGAGTATAAAGGACCATATTTAGTGTTAGAAATGTTGTCACTGGTAACAATTAAGGTACAGCTGCCCTTTCCCACTGTTATTGTTCACCACAAATAGGGTTAAGCCATATTAGGGTAAGTTCTTCCCTGTACCTTGTAATAGCGACATGAAGGTGTTGCCGAGAGGTCGTCCGTGGAAGACACCACTGGTTCCCGAGGACGCCAGTAGGTCACGTGGTGGCCCTAGCAGCCGTTCGAGGCTCGCTGCCGGTCGACCCCATCCAGTCACGCTGGAGAACCAGCCTGCCAAGAGGAAGAAGGTCACCCACCCCCCAACGTCATCGGAGTACCCCTCTCATTCGTATAACCTCAGGAAGCGCCATTAAAATGGTTGCTTTAGTGTTTTATTTTTATGTGTTTTCCAATGTGCTAAGTGAAGCGACAGAAATTAGGAAATTATCGAGTGGAGTCCTGTTTGAAAGGACAGGAAACCTAATATTATCTGATAACAGTTTTACAGTAGTGGTAGATTTCAATTTAATGGAATTAAATGTAGAAAACAGTAAACTGTTCAATTTAGTAACTTCTATAATTAATGTTGAGTTGCCGGATGAGTTGATAGAAAATAATTCTTCATGGTATCAAAACTGGAAAACCGCCACTTAGCAAGTAACCGAAACCTATAAACTGTATCAACAAGAAATAACCAGTTTAAGGACGTGTTGCATAATAAACCTAAAAAAAACCAAAAGGGCTTGGATTGACTTTGGAGGTAAAATTCTCAAAACTATTTTTGGCACTTTAGATTCTGATGATTTGTATGAAATTAATCAAAAACTTGAATATTTGGACCAAGATGTTGATGATGTTGTTTCTAATTTGAATAGGCATATTTTATTAATGAAAAATTTAGAATATAGAGTTACCAACAATTCAAAATTCATCCAACAACTTGCTAAGGAATATCTCTATCATTTCAATGTTATTTATAGTGAGCTCAGTAAATGTGTGGATGGACTATTAAACTCTATACATGTAATTAACTCTCACATTGATTTAAACAATTATTGCTTTGGGTATGTGAATGTATGTTAAATGCTAGTAACTGTAACATGAGTAGCAGTGATTTCAAAGTATTAGCTTCAGTTCATGGTACATTGTATTTTCAAAATAATTTGCCCTTGATGTATATTCCAAATCTAGGAAACTTAAGTTTCGAATCAAATTTAAATATTCCTGAAAATGTTAATTTTTCTAGGGAACTAGTGAACGAGATTGATGCCTTTGTTAAGTAATCGATTAATCCAGTTGATTTTAATCAAGTAGTAGAGAAAATTAGGGCCCATAGCTTAAGGGAAAGTCCTAGACCTTTGCCTATAATCTTAGGCTCAACTATCACACGTCCTGTTGTATTGGTTATTATTGTAGCTGTAGTAGTCTTTAATTTTAAAGGGTCATTAGTTAAATGTTTTAGTAGGCCTGCTTCTAACATTGTACCCTCCATACCTACGCAGGCACAGTCTATTGTAGTTATCCTGCCAGACTTATCTAATAACTAGTGTTAAGGGTAGTCACCACCTAAGTCAAATAAGTGTCTCATAAATGTTCCACTTATTTTTCAGGGGGGGGAGGGTGTAATGTAAGAGCATAATAATGTAAGGTTTGTTCTGGCAGGAGGTTGGCCAACGCTTGTCCATTCCCTTGGAAGTCACAAGTATTGGGTTGCCTTCCTGTTGAGAACAGCCTCTAGCTCATATAGCTTCATCCTGTTGACGAGCGAATACTGGCGATGAATGGACTTTGGACTCGTGAGAACGGGGATCGACTTGTGATGTGTGTGAGAAGAACACACGTGGTTGTTGTTTGGCAGCGATGCTGTAAGGATGGGTAGTCGGCTCGCTGATAGAGAAGGAACGAGTTAACATGTAGTCTGGTGGGTTCACCCGGACGGAGAGTCGATCCCGGGTCCCTAAGTAGTGTCATGGATCCCGTTGTCGTGAGTGTTCCCTCGTCAGGGGGAATTTCATAATATCAATGTAGTAGCGTAGTAACTGTTTTGAGAAATAAACAGATGTTTGGGATAAACTCGCGAGTCTCATTTCCCACATACCATCAATCCCAACCCCTACCACTCGGGGTCCATCCTGCCCATGTAACCCCCTAGGGTGTCCGGTAGTATAGTAGTCAGGGTTGGCTACCGGACACCCAAATAATAGGGAAGTTACAGGAAGGAATTATTTGGTTACGTGTGGAAGAAGATCAAACTTAATTCTAATTACGATTAAAAACAAACTACAGATATCTGAAAATCACTTAAAATTTCTGAGCCATTCAATAAATAACTATATTTTCCTTCTAGAGGCCCACTCTAAATAGCTTTTGGGTAGTTTTAATTTTAAAAAATTGAAACGAGAACGACTCTGAATAGTTTTAAAGATAATTAAATTTTCAAAAATTTTCCAGTAGAGGCCCAGTCCAAATAGCTTCTAGAGGCATCTAATTTTCAAATGACTGTAGGAGCTCACACCAAATAATTTCAGGTTAATTTAATTTTCAAAATTTAATTCGGCAAAAAATTATATACAAATAGGGTCTAGACTCTAGAGGAATCCAATTTTTAAAAACTTGCTAAAGGATGACCACTTCAAATAGTTTATAGAGGACTCTAATTTAAAAAGATTCCAGATGAGAACCAGGTTATTAACATTTATGAGAAAGCGCATCCGAGCTCCTATTTCTTCTTTTTTTAATTTACCTACCCTCCCTTCCCCCATTTATACAATACAAATAGATTTCTACGAACAGTGCAGAATAGCTTTACCTATAAAATAAAAATAGAGTATAACTTGTAATGATTATTAACAGTGAAAAAAATTGTATTTTATAATCCATCCTCTTTATCGTGTTCTTACTATACATTACGAGAAATTAAAGCATAAAAAGGTACTACCCATGAAAATGTATAGATTTCAACTAGCTTAAATATTTATCCTGGGTTTAAAATGTTACCGCGGAAGGACCATGAGACCATCCTATTAGTTGAGCCCTCTATCCCACTTCCAAAGAGCTCCCGGAGCCCCATCTTACAGTTTTAAAAACTACTGGGTTTACTTTCTTGTATTCATACTGAAAATAGGATTTTTTTTAACTAGGAGTGGTGATTAAAACCTGTATGATTTATCATTAAAATATTGTTAAAATAGGCATATGGTTTTATGAATAGACAAATAATTAATTAATATATATTTAAACTTAAAAATATTTTTGTATAGCCAACTAGTATTATGATTGGGAGTTTTTGACATACAACATTTAGTTTGTGTCCAGTGTATACATCAGTAGCGTAATCAGTATTTAAAGTTTGAGATGGCTTGACTACCTAATGAAAGGACACACAAATAGGGATACTTCAAAAAATCTTTACATTCTATTCTACATTTTAGTTACTAAATTATTAAATTATATTTGATTTAAAATACCCCGTTTTGCCCTTCCTACCAGGTTCTTAATGTACTGAGCATTATGGCCAAGAAACCCATTGATAAAAATCCTGCTTATATTCTGAACAGGTAGTAAGACTCGGTGATAAAAAAAATATAAAAGTATTGCATATAAAGAATAATCACTTTAACATTTAAAACAGCTTCTATGATCATCCAGGGTTTAGTATTTGCCTGAGTTGAGAACCCCCCCTGCACCTACGTTTTCAAATAAATTCCAGACACCCCACCTAAGAACAAACAATAATGTGAGTGAAACTAAATAATATAAATTATTGTAGAAAAAGATTGGAATAAAGAGTTTCAAAGTTTACCAACGAACACATAAAAATGTGAAAATGTAGCACCAATATTCACTAAGTTTTGTTAATATAAGTGGTTTATTTTAATTGTTACGTAGCCAAATGTATTGTTCTAGTTTTTTTATTCATTTATTAGTTTAGGTTCTTTCGTCTGTCTTTACAAATTATTATATCTTACTGAGAAATGTTTTTTTCTTGCATCTTAGCTAATTCCATGCAATAAATATTATTGTAGCATACAAATAATCTTATCTAGGGGATGTTCAAGTATTATACGTAGGAACATTTGGGGGGTGAAGAGGAATTTGAACTTAACTTATTTTTTATGACAAGGGGCAAGGAAGGGTCAGATAAATGCTTATGTAAAACAGAGAGAGACACCGACAAGAATGTAATTACCAGTTTAATACAGTAAATTTAAATTCATTGTGCAACAATGTTTATTCTGAATTATTTCACACCTCTACGTTAATAATTACAAGCAATTTATAAATCGCTTAAATAACCAGTTTTTTTCCTGTAAACAAATATAAAATAAGTTGACAAATATACGTAAGCAAGAGAGGGGGTTTTGGAAAATTATTACGTGAGCAAGAGAGAGAGGGGTTCGGAAATTATTACGTAAGCAAGAAAGAGGGGTTTGGAAAATATTACGTGAGCAAGAGAGAGGGGTTCGGAAAATATTACGTGAACAAGAGAGGGGGGTTCAGAAAATATTATGTGAGCAAGAGAGAGGTTCGGAAAATATTACGTAAGCAATAAAGAGGGGTTCGGAAAATATTATGTAAGCAAGAGAGAGGGGTTCGGAAAATATTATGTGAGCAAAGAGGGGGTTTCAGAAAATATTACGTGAGCAAGAGGGGGGGTAGGAATATATTATGTGATCAAGAGAGGGGGGTTCTGAAAATATTACGTGAGCAAGAGAGGTGGGTTTGGAAAATATTACATGAGCAAGAGAGAGGTGTTAAGAAATTATTACGTGAGCAAGAGAGGGGGTTTCAGAAAATATTACTTGAGCAAGATGGGGGTAGGAATATATTATATGATCAAGAGAGGGGGGTTCGGAAAATATTACGTGAGCAAGAGAGGGGAGTTCGGAAAATATTACGAAAGCAAGAGAGAGGGGTTTGTAAAATATTACGTGAGCAAGAGAAAGGGGGGTTCGAAAAATATTACGTGAGCAAGAGAGGGGAGTTCGGAAAATATTACGTAAGCAAGAGAGGGTGGGCTAGGAAAATATTACGTAAGCAAGAAAGGGGAGGTTGGAAAATATTACGTAAGCAAGAGAAGGGGTTTGTAAAATATTACGTAAGCAAGAGAGGGGGTTCATAAAATATTACGTGAGTAAAAGAGGGGGTTTCGGAAAATATTACATGAGCATTAGAGGGGGGGTTCAGAAAATTATATGTGAGCAAGAGAGTAAGTTGAGGTGCTAGCTTTTTTTCGCTTACAATGGGACCTGGGTGTTCAAAATAGCCAAAAATGTGCTTCAGTAATATCTGAATACCGCCTTATCTGTATCGGTCCCACAAACAAGTAGGACTTGGGTACTTTACTCTGTGAACAGTTAATCCTTGTTGAAAGGAGACTAACTTAAAAAGGCTAGCTATCCCGTAATTCTTAAACTTTTGGCAACATAACGAAGGGAATCCATGTTTCAGTTTTCAAGCGTAACGTTTGTATTCATTTTGGAGTAGTTCGATTGGTGTTTCGCTCCACTACGTGACACCGCGAGATAATATTGTGATGTTCCTTTATTTACCGTTATTCCCCCCTCCCCTGCTCCTGAACGCCTTTTCCCCTCCCCTACAGACCTCCTCTCCACTCCCTCGCCTACAAACCCCGGACATGTTGGTTCTTGATGATTAATTATTAATGATTGTTAATTTATTATTGTTAATTGATTATTGTGAATTAATTATTGTTAATTGTTAATTAATTAATTTGTAGAATTGAGGTGTTGGAGTTTTTATTCATTAATTAGGGCATTGTAGTTTATTTGTTGGAGCATGCTGGCATCAGTGGCTCGCCCTGTGTTGTTTGAGCACCTTACTCTCCCATTATAGGGTGTCGACTGACGGCCAAACGTATTCGTACAAGGCCTCTCCCTCACTTCCCCACTTGGTTGACACGGGAATCCTCCCTCGGTCATTGATAAGGTCGCTGTAGTTTATTAGAGCCTCGCACTACGGCTGACAGGCCTAGAATGAGCATTAGTTTTACCACCACCATGGAATGTCCCGGAACAAGCAGCACGAACCTCGCGCGATGGCTTTCGGTGGTAGAGTGTGATAAATGGTTCCCCTTCTTTTCACGTCTCCCTCTTCTTAGAGATATGTGTCACAACCCTGGTGCCAGTCTGGTGGGTCGAAGAGACAAGTCAGGTCAAGAATAGATCATGACCTCGGCAACCTGTGTTTTCCGTGGCACCAGTATGTCAGCCCTACAAGACGAGTTGATACATGAATAGATATTGAGGTCATTGACCAGGGCAGAGGGTTTTCCCTGGCGCCATGTTCCCGGGCAGACAAGACACGTCGAGACAAGAATAGATCGTGACACTGTTGTTGTTCTTCTTCTTATACCATGTGACGTCGATAGAGGGGGTGGGTATAAAGAGGGGCGCCCACTTATTTGTCTATTTATAAGCGTTTGTAGATCAGTTTAAGATGGCCAAGCTACAGCAGCAGGTAAATATTGTTGATGTAGTGCAGACCGTAAAATTGTGTGATCTAACCGTAGATCAAAAGTACTCGGTGGATAAATTAAAAGCGGTCAATACAAAGTTCGGGAGATGCCTAATAGCCTATCTAGAGGCGAGTTTTGTATATATTTACCCTGTCGTTTTGGTACTATAACAGATAAAGACGTGTGTGAATTTAATAAAGAAAAACTCGTATTTATCTGTGCCAGAGTAAGGCCCGGTTCACCTACCATTGTGAACTTTGAACGCGTTTAAGAAACGGTGTAGTTAACAACAACGACAACAAAAGGGCAGCGGAGCAGTTAATAGATGTGCATCGTGGACCCTAAAGAACGTTTAGCTCCCGGGTACGCTCACCATGCTTAGATCCGGGTATATTAATTAAATGTTTGTTGGTCATTAGATTGAGAGACGTGCCTATATGACGGTAGAGAATGTTCACAGTGGGTTGGTGAATGATAGACATGTAATTTACAAAATAGAGGATTGATGCTACATCGAGTTTTGCGATTCTACTTGTCACACGGTAAGAGCGACTGAAGTAGTACCCTACGAGGGAATCGAAGAGACTTACATGTGTGATATGACGTGCACCGTTTACAATTTCCGCAAAGGGGACGTTGTGGCTGTGTTGCCACGCCCGCCAACACCACCCTTCCGAGTTTCACACTAACCGCCACCGTCCTTCATGACGCCACCGCCTCCGCCCCCAGAGTCACCCGAGTACCCATCACCAAAGTCGTCTACCTACCCGGCATCAGAGCCACCCGAGTACCCCCCATCAGAGTTGTCTACCTACCAGGCATCTGATTCACCAGCATACCAGCCGTCAGACTCGTCCGCCTACTTGTCAGAAAAGTCACCTACGTGCCCGCCACCCCCGGAGGAGGAAGTAAAGTCCGAAGAACCCGTAAATCTCGAAGATTTAACAATGTACAAAAATTATTCAAATGTTAAAATTATAGGTGAAACGCCCGACGACTACATACTTGGTCTGGGCAGTTTCGGTAACGTTTTCCTTCCAAAGTTAATCTATTATTTGGATTGGAAGCTATTTAAATCTAAAGCACGCTGTATGATATATCTCGAAGGACAAAGTGTGATGTTTAAAAGTGAATTAATAAAATAGACGTACTCATGTGATTGTAGCACTCTGTTGGCATCATCGGAGCTAGCGGTGACATTTTGAAAAAACTTTAGAGTTTGTGAGTAGAGGGAGAGTTTATTTTTCTCTCAGGGCTATTTCTATTTTTGCATCCCCAACGGACATTATGCCATTTAAATGTGGCGGATCCTATGCAAAACTTTACAATTTTATTCGGCATAAACATCAAACACCTCCAAATGCTGCTCACCAGGATGCCTGTTAGGACGAGGAGGTATCGTGCAGTGGGTTATAACTGAGGAATACAAGTGCTTAAACGAACTTATGGAAAAAATGTGTTAATGTTGTGCTATCGGAAGAGAACCGAATGTTATGGTGATTGAGTTTGTTGGAAGAGTAAGATTGCCGGGTAAAAACTGTGGATACATTGTCAATATACGTTCTAGCGCCTCTCAACGTGTCTTGAACTATTTTGGAAGTAGCTCCTACTCATTTTCTTGATGGTATATGTATTTTATATGTATTGGTCACAAGACCTAAATATATTGCTGCTTGTTGTTGTTATGAATGTTTTAAATTAATCAATTTCTGATTGTCAATTAAAAAACTAGCAATAAAATGTCGTTATTATTGTTTAAATCCTTAAAATAAGTTGGTTGGAGAATCAAAGACCTGAAGGAGATGACATTATTGTGACTTAGATTGCTAACCAAAGAGAAAGTGTTTTGTCCTTAATGTTTGAGACGGAGCTTCTAGGATAGGAAGAGAAGAGAGATAGACGGAGGGATGTAGAAGTTAAAACTTCGATCAGGTGCAGGGCTGTCACCTGCAACACATTCAACTCCATCCCACATTGGCTGTTGTGATTCAATAAGCAGGAACCGAAGACTTAAAAAATAGTTTTACATGGTCGCGAATAATAAGTTAGTATTAAAGTTATTTATAGTAATATTTATCAAAACTGTCTCTAATAAATATGTTTATATTTATATATGGTATTCCTAAGGTGTATTAGCGCATAGCTCACCATACCAAGAGTAAAAATTAGATTCTTTCATCTAAACGGTAAAATAGAATAGAATTGAAAGTTGCGCGTTATACCTATATAACTCACGTTAAGCAGAGTATATTATTTCATTTACATTGGAGTTTTTTTTTCTACATACCTATAATTTACTAACTCTAATAATTGTAATATTTTTAAAGTTTTATGAACTTATACTTATGAGTGGAAGAAACACACCCTCCTTGCACATCAAAGGGTTCGAACCACTAACTCCCATCACCATCCTCGTTGAGCGGAAAAATTCCCACCCGGGTTTGGACCACGATTAGGAATATATTCTTCGCTAATGATGTGTGAGGCGCTTAAGAGTACAAAAGTAATTTCATGTATACAAACCCGCCAGCCAAGCTTCGCTTGGTTACTTGTACTTGAATACAATTAGGATGATCATGAAATTATTTTAAATATTATGCGGAACAATCACGGTGGCTACATTTTATTAAATAATGTATAACTTTAACATATGTTCCTAAATTAAATAACTAGGGAAAATTATGGCGGCTATATATTTTGATAACATAAATAATAACTTTTACATAAGTTTATAAGTAAAATATTTAGGGAAAAAAATCACGGTGTTTATTTAACTTTTACATAAATTCAAGTTGTAACGCTTTAAATATCTAGAGATAGTGTGTTAATTAATTCCCTTAACACAAAAAATTAGTTAACAGATTTTTATATTTCCGTCTAACATTAATATATATTTATAAAATTTTATAACTGTCTCAAATTAGGGTTTTGTAATGCCGCAGGGACTATAAATTTGTTTATTTAATAATAGAAAGAGCTGCTATATTTCCTGCAAATCCAGCCGAGTAACAATAATAACGAAATTTATAATTTTAATTGCACCGTTTTTAATGAAACAAACAAATTATTCGCTATTATATTTAAATAAATATACCCAAATGTGAAAAAATCCATTATTATTCTATTATAATATTTCTGATTGAAATAGATGACCAATTAATTAATTGGTAAGATAGAGGTGTTGTACTTTATTTATGGGCAACAGCGCTGTTAAGTTTATTTGCTGGGGTGGGTGGCCATCCGTGGCTCACCTTGGGGGCCGGACCTAATACCAAAATCAAGGTAAATTGAGGTATTTCCTATTTTAGATTTTTATCCCTGTATCTTACTATTTGTTCATCAGGTTATACGCTTATATGATGGTTACAACGGGGTAGGGATGAGGAAGGAAGCATTTTACACGGGTTTCACACCAACTAAACCCGAATCGAGCCTGATTCTCCAATTGAGACAAGTACATATTTTATTTGATACCAGGATGGAGGACCAATACCTTTCACTTCGGCGTGTCGAATCACCCCGTGTCTATAATTTATATTATGATAGCCACACTGTATTCAATATCTTGTGATAGTACGTACACATTTAATAAACGGGATAGTGAGAGGTAAGCGTACCCGCATTTGTGTGGAGGGAGAGTTGAAAATAAATTCGGTGTTCAAACTCCAACCAATTATACAAACAGTGCCACACTTAAGTACTTGTACAGAAACTTCCCTAGAATATGTTGGAGATGGCAACATTGTTGTGACTTTAGATTGAGACCCAAAGAAATCTGAATGTTTCAACTTATCCATAATGTTTGAGACGGAGCTTCTAGGAGAGAGAAAGAGAGAAAAAGGTTGTATCCGTTAAAACACAAACATAACAGCTTTATAATATTTATTCACACATATCTAATTTTTTTAAACAAATACAGAATTTTGTTGATCCCAATAAACACTTTGTAAATATATGAAATTTAAATCAAATTGTTATAATAAATTATGTGTAAATTAGCAAAATCTCTAGAACAGTTTGTAAAATATCTAAAAAAAACACTACATTTTGTTGATCCCAATAAACACTTTATAAATATATAAATTTTAAATCAAATTGTTCTAATAAATTATGTGTAATTTAGTTAAATCTCTAGAACAGTTTGTAAAATATCTAATTTTAAAAAAAACACTACATTTTGTTGATCCCAATAAACACTTTATAAATATATAAACTTTAAATCAAATTGTTCTGATAAATTATGTGTAAATTAGCAAAATCTCTAGAACAGTTGTAAAATATCTAATTTAAAAAAATACTACATTTTGTTGATCCCAATAAACACTTTGTAAATATATAAACTTTAAATCAAATTGTTCTAATAAATTATGTGTAAATTAGCAAGATCTCTAGAACAGTTTGTAAAATATCTAATTAAAAAACAGCATTTTGTTGAGCACAATAAACACTTTGTAAATATAAACTTAAAATCAAATTGTTCTAATATATTTAAATTTTCAAAAAAATAATTTATCACGTTGTTTCACTTTATATTGACATAGCTATTAAAATAAATAATTTAAAACAGTTTTTGAAAAAAATAAAAAATCATAGTGCACTGTTTACTCATTATATATTTAGATCAAAATAATGCGGCATCATTTTGCGCATCATTGTGTCTATATATATCTCTGAATCGCTTTCAGCACATGGCGAAGGGGTTGATAGGTCTATTGTTGAGGATATTGAAATGGTGGTTCTGTTAACGCGACCTATCCGAACCTCCGAAGGTTGCACACGTAAATTAGTTTTAAGTCCCCCCCCCCACCAGTGGTACCTGGAGACGCCTGAGGCAGAGCGTCCAGAGGTTCCCTTAAGTTTTGCATGTCCCGCAGGGAGCCGTGTGGAGACGCTGGAGGAAGTGATGGAGGAAGCGCTTCCAGATCCTGTGTTTCCAGGTCGTGCATGTCCTGCATGTCCAAGGGTTTCCCGGGGATTTGGCCTGAGAGCCGTTCGTCCTCGGGAACAACAGTTCCTGGAGACAGCTGCTCCCTTGAACGCTGTTGGCGGACAACCTCGGCTAGATAGGCGACCATAGCCGCCACAAGGTTGTCCACCAACCTCAAGCTTTCCCTACTCTGAGCTAATTCAGCTGCCTGTTGAAACGGGGATCACGGTACTCAGGCGTGAGGCGTTTTCCCCAAAGCAAACATAAGGGCTGGGACGCGCTCTGGGACCGCGCATGCTTTATATAAGTGTGCAATAGACCGTCTTTGCCACCTCCCGGTACTGACGAGTCTCCGAAAATCCTGTCGGGGCGCCTCCTCGTGGCGGCCCTGGGCAATGTGCATGAATGTTCGAGTTCCGCATAGCTAAGACCCCGACATAGGTCATCTGTATGTGAGGAGGAAACTCCTGGACATACACTAAGCGGTTGGTGGTGCGTACCCGTGAATTCGGGGATTGCCGGTCAGGACACCTCCACGAGGTCCCCGCTGGGCAACTTCGGGCAGCTAATCTCAGGTATGGCATGAGTAGATGGAAGTCAGGTTCGAGGCCAATTGACCTTGTGCAGGTAGAGGTGTACGGCAAGTACGGAGGTGGATTGCTAGTACAGTCAATGGAGAACCACTGTGGTCGGAAGTGAAACGTATGCGATGTCCGGAGACAGGGAGATCGTGAGTTAAGGAGACCAAATGGAAATGCTGAGATTGGAGAACACGTGAAGGTGGAGGATGTGACAACGGTAGGGAAGATTGTACAGGGGAGTAAACACGGAGATTGGCGGAAACTGGTAAAGCGGTGTGGTGTGTGAAGGTGTATTGGTGATATGAGAAGGGTCGGTAGAGGACCTAAGTATATCGTAGACCAGGATGATGGAGATTCTGAGCAGAGTGTGAGACTTATGGGAGGGTATAGTAGATGGTTGAGATGGCTGCTCGGAGGCTGAGTTTCTGACTTCCTCGTGATTGGGTGGATCACTATGAGGGGCCAACTCCTCCCCTCATCCGTTCCCAATGAGGGGGGGAATTTTCCCAAGTGACCAAAGGCAAGACTGGCATGGGAGGGCCGGTCTTAGATTTCCGGGTGCCCGAGTAAATCGGAAAGGCACTCATGGACAAGGACCTGAGGGTACCTAGGGACCTTGGACATGTCCGACGAAAGGGTTCCGCTTCCCCGTCGGGCGGTGGTTTGCATCAGAAAAGTCATAGGACTTATAGTGATGTTAAGCTGTAAGAAAGACATACCTAATTAGGTCATAAGGGTTGATGATGATGCCTGTTGAAACGCTGCTAGCCCGTCGGCGCTCCACCAGGACTCATCTAAACAATTAAGTTAGATTTTACTTTGCTCTGCACCGTACCATTTATATTTAAATAACTTATAACCTCCTTATTCATTAACGAGTGAGAAGGTTTCTTCGTGTCAATCTATAGCAGACAGCTATTATAAATACAAACACTAAGAAAGTTGGGATTTTAGGCACACATAATAGTTATTGGGTTTTTTCCATCAAACCAGAGACTCATGATGGAGAAAAATAAGTATCGTTCATGAATATATATTTAAAGTGCTGTCAAGAAATTAAACAATTAATTCATATTTTAGGCACGCATAACCCTAAATGTTTTCTCGGGAAGGGAGCGTGACCAGCATTTTAAAAAACCTATGGTTAGGGCCGTCAATTATTATAAACACTACGGAATCACACCCCTTGGCTGTGGCCTGACGACACACACTGGTATATTGTGGCGGTTCCTTATAGTAGGAATGGGGTGGTGTGTTTTATAGAGGGTCCAATAGCTTGCTTGTGGTTCGCGGATAGTGTCAGGGATGACCAAATGTTGCGGAGGATGCCAGGGGGGGTTATTACGAGATAATTCGCGTAATCTGATGCTGAAGGGGTTGTCAGATGATGTTGGTGGAGGTGGCAGTGGAGATGACGAGGGGAGTGTCGTGACGCAATCCATCTGCGGCTGTGCTGCCCCGTTGCTAGACATGGGCGAGTCCATTGCGGCGGTAGGGGGGCCGAAAAGAAGAATGCTCTTAGGGTTGTCTCTTGAATTGTAGAGCAAATCCCCCGTTGTGTATTCTTGTTCTGACATAAGTAATCAAGACTTTATTTACCATAAGGGGAGGTTTCAATTGATAAATAGTATCAATATCTATAAGATAACACTAATTTTTTTCCAGTAGCGCAATCAAGGAATATAAATATGCCAATGATAAGTTACTATTACGGTTATTTATCAAGACGATCTATAGGAAATATGTTTATTTTTATATAAGTTGCTCCAAAGACGCATTAGCACATAGATCACCCTACCAATAGGCAAACATAGATGCCCTAAGCTAAAGAGAAAGTATTGTAAACGTGAAAATGTATGGGGCTAATAGTTTTCTAGTAACTTGAATAGATAACAGAGTATATTATGATCTTTGGTATAGTGTTTCTACAAGGCCGTAAATACCTATTATTTAGTTTCACAAAACTTAGGGTTTCTACAGGCCTATCACTTACTCGCACAAAGATAAGAAGTGAGAGAAAGTCCCGATATCATTTATTTATATAAGTAATTGTAGGTATATATTATTAAAACTTTCTTAACCTACTTATTCATTAACTATTGAGAAAGGTTCTTCTTTTTTTGTCGATGAAAAGCTATTATAAATACAAACAGTAAGAAAGTTTGGATTTTATTCACTCATAATTGTTTTCATGCTCTTAAAAATAAGTATCGTTCACGTGGGCAAGATATTAGCCCGAATATTAGATAATATTTGTCAAAGAGGTAATCGAACCGGGACGCCATCTCGCCTGCGGTGCCCCGATATAAGAGAATATTTGTCAAACAGAGAATCGAATCGGGACTTCCTCTCACAAGTAGCGTACAAATCTCAGACCCTATAAAGCGGTTTTCCACGTTGATAGTTTTGTTTCAAAACATGTCAACAAAAGGTTAGGGAAAAGGTTTATTACGACAGTGAATTACAAACCCTTTAGACAAAGGACAGATAGTTTTCTCTGATATCTACCTTCATTAGCTGTGCAAGTCAGTCATACAAATAATAAGATGTGTTTTTATTATTATTATTATATTATTATTATTATTATTATTATTATTATTATTATTATTATCAAGCCATCCTACTACCAGTCCTGGTTATAAGCAATTACGCATCGCTGACCTAACACTTTAAACATATAGCTGCAATCGGTACCATAATATACTATCGAATACGTATTTAAATCAAGCTCTTCTAATCTAACACATATTAATTAATCAACCAGATAATGTCTAATAATCGGTTAGCTCAATCATGGTTTATGAATAGATTAAGCAACTAGACTTTATAGGTGGATTTTTTTTTAAAAAGGGAGCGTTTAGAGGAGGCGCAAATTTAACCCTAGCAAAGAAACAGCCAACTTTAAAATTAAATAGTCGAATCAACCCTATAATGTCCGATAACAGATTAGACCAAAATTTTGACTCAAACATGAATAATGAATAGATTAAACAAATGCTAGTTTTTAGAACAGTCACAAATTTAACCCTGGCAAATACACATACAATTTAAAATTACAATCAAACACTTTTAAGCTATGTAACAGAAGAGAATTGAAATACCTTGTGTGGATGATGAATTTTCCATCGTCTTGATTAATCAGACGTTCTGTAACTTGTTTTCATCCCTATATATGAACCAAAATCCCCTTTCACCAGAGAACCTTTCTAATTTACATCGAAAATAGAATCGGAAAAATGCGAAAGGTCTCACCAATGCTTAAGCAATATTAGTTTTCAGCCGCACTTATTGTGTGTAATATTGACTCGGTACAGTTGAAATTTAAAAAAAAGCTCGTTAGTAACGATAAAATTTATAGCGTATTATCTTTATTTTTTGCTCAAATCGTTAATGAATGCATCCCTTAAAACAGTCAAATCTGATTATGAGCCATAAAAATAAAAGCATTACCGGGTACCAAGGGGTTGTTCTTTACTATACAGAACAATTATCATAGAAAGTGTCTTTTAGGTGGCGTTTCACTGTTTTGCATGGAGCCCATAGTCTCAACCATAGTTTCCCCAGCTCCTTGAAGAAATTTTATTATATGATTTATTTCGCAAGTAGGGTGAAAGGGCTTTCAAGGAGTAAGGTGTCAGACTTCTATGCTTGCGTCAGGAGTTCAATCATCGGTCACGGCACAGATTCTCAAACCCTTCCTTCACCTCTGACAAGTCGTGTATTAATCACAACTTTTGAATTTGGTTCGGATCCCACGTTAAACTGTAGGTCCTCCATTTTCATCTCACATTCACCCGAACGGGTAGTAAGACGCTGTGCTAATATTGCATGGAGTTTCTAGCATCACTAATAGGTGTTATAATGGTAACGTCTTTACGCTGTTAAATGCACCCGCATTTCAGCAACCGCGCAGTCGCTGCAGAGGGCTTTCTGAGGGCCATGTCAAGAGGTACCTACCTAGGTTTGCGTTAGTGTTCCGAATCCTATAGGGTGTAGTGAGGGGATTTTTCCATTAGTCAGGAAAAATCTAATATTTACAAATACCAAATAAGATTCAGGTAATTCACGTATAATTTATTTTTTGAAAATTTAAATATTATTAAATATATATTAGAACCGAACGGGTAGTAGGACGCGGTATATTCATGAGCACATTTCAAATTGTAAAAGCGAGTCATATTTTTGAGTGCACCTGTCCCCAGACAAATTGGCTGGATACTTGTAAAAGAATGTATAACTCTCGCTCTCTCTGTCTGTGAAGCAAGGATAGAGACTGTTATTTGTCTGTTAATAGAGTTTTGATTTAATCTATGTCAAGTGGCTGGCGTCAATGGTCAAAATATCTAAGGAATCACCTGTCTGTGAGGCTTTAGCATGTCTGTCCACTGAGCCAAATGTCCAGACTTCAATTTCCGGTATGGCAGAAAATGCTGGTTTAAACTTTCATAGTGGTACAATTGGGGGACAGGGTTTTGTGCATAACTAGTTCACCAATTGAGCAAAGAGACAGTATTACACTCATTTTTTGCTAGATACACACGTCAGGGATTCGAAACCCAATATTAGCTCCATGTCATGATGTTATGCCGGGAGATCGGATTCCAGTAAGGTGTTTCCCGGTCTCGCTCTCCATGCAATTCTGGTTCACGTCCTTGTCCTTAGTCCCTTAGAGTAATTTTAATTGTTTCAAAATAAAAGTAATTATGTTGTTACCAAACGTATATCAAATATAATCATTTGAGCTGGAGAAATCTAACTGACCAATGAGGGTGGCAGCCATCCAGTGGACCAGGATTCGAACCCCCTGCAGTTTAGTATACGGAGAGAGTGCTGCCTTAGACCTGGAGGGTAGGGCGTGTATTTATATTAATAGAGCAGGAATCTATGATAATAAAATAAAGTGTGTGTGTGACTCCCGAGCCCGAACTATTTACCGTTATAATCCATTCGCGCTAACTCTCTCGCTGAGGCTTTATGTATTTCTCCTCTGCTCAGTCTATAGGGATAGACGCTAATTACTTTATGAATACATGCCATATATTGTTCCGTCATAAGTCCCTGGTTCGACTCCCGTATCCTGGTGTCAATGATGGAGTAAGCATAAATAATATATTTGGTCACTGATGTTTAGTTTTTGGACATTTGGACAAGCAAGGTGTTACAGAAAATATTTGATGGTCAAAATTGAACTATTGGGGGGGGGGGGGGGGAATTGTGGACCCGGTTTCGTTTCAAGGCAGAAATCAAACTCTAACAATTGATGTGTTTATTTTAAGACGACCAAGAAAAAGAGTAAAGGTCGAGGTTCGACACCCGTTAAAGAGGCCCTTCAACTTCATTATCACCGCGTTCTATCCCAAATAATAATCTTAGATACCAATTTTTTATTTTTTATTTTAGCTCCCCCATCCCCACATCTTCCTTCTGTCTGTTTCAAACCCTCGTTAGACATGTATAGTATTTTATTCGTCAGGGTTCGATTCTAGGACAGGTAGACCGAAGGTGGTTTTACGCACACTTCGTGAAAATGTGGGCACATTTCCTATTGATGCGGATAACCCACACCGTTTGCCCGAAAGGGTACGTGTCACTAATATAGCTATGGCATGGAATGTTGCGGGTTCGAATCACACTCGGGTAAATTATGGTGGTTTTTTATTCTCCCTCAGCACAAATGCCGTAAACAAGAAATTACAAGTACCAACATATTTGGAACAAGAACCAACAAGTTTAGAACACGGGAAAGGGGGTCTGGAGGGGGTATCATGAGGTGGGCGGGAGGGGGGAGGGTGGAGGCTGCAGTTCAAATCTCTGCCGGTTAAATAATTTTTAAATTTAGTAGCGCTGCAACTATTCCTCTACAACTATATTCCAGGGTGTAAATAAATTTTTCAGTGTGTGAAAATAAATATTTTCACTTTGCCAAAGGTCCCAGGCTTGAATCCCGTGTCAATCAGTTAGCATTGCATCCGGATCATTTTCTTCATTATGGAAGTGACACACAAACCTACTAGATTATTACGGCATATACTCTTAAAATTGGACTATACAATGTATCGAGTTTTATTTGTTCTTAATACCTGTTCAAACGTATATATTTATTACGCTAATGTGTTTGGTAGCAGGAAGATTGAATTTAGATGAAACGTATCCGAAAAAACCCAGCCTCAATACATCTGACAGGGATTAGAGCCCAATTTACTCCCATCTTTAGCAGTCTAGTCTATTGCTAGAGTAGCGCCTTAAACCGTGTGGTCATTCTCTATGTTAAGAACTTCCTGCTAAAAGCAATGCTAAGCTAAATACCTGCCTATATTCGTTATAGATACAATTTAAATCCTTACAATTACCGAGCATTAACCATTACATTTATTTGTACTTAGTCCAATCTTGCATAGGACAAGAGTCTTGTTACTTTTTTTTGTTAAGAGAACATTTCAGCCGGATTAAACTTTTATATTTTACAAATACCAATTATATATTATTATATTAGAAACTCACTGTTCTAGAGTCTTACTTTATTCTTTTACATTATAAATAAAATAAGCGTAGTTTACTTACGTCTATATATAAAACATTGATTTTAACAGGAAAAATCTATGGAGAAGTTTTTTCATAATAAATAAGAATATCAGGTTTTAATCCTTTGTCAAACAGTTGGTGTTCCATCCTGAATATGTCCGCTTCCCTGGGGTGTACGTGATTGAGTGACGGCTAACGGTACTTTCACGAGGGGACCTGAATGCGACTGTAAAAGTGGGTCGCGATCTATTCCTGTCAATACTAGGCAACGACTCCTCGACGTGTAGAGGTTAATGACTGGTTCATTACCCCCGGTCGAGGGGGAAGTGAAAGGCAGGGGAACCATTTATTACACTCTAACACCGACAGCCATAGCGCGAGGTTCGTGCTGCTTGTTCCGGGACAGTCCATGGTGGTGGAAGAACCAATGTTCATTCTACCACCGACAGCCATAGCGCGAGGTTCTAATAAACTACAGCACACTAATCAATGAATAAAAATTCCAACACCTCTATCCTACCAATTAATCAATTAAAAATAATTAATTTACAATCATTAAAATTAATCATCAAGACCCAACATGTCCGGGGTTTGTAGGCGAGGGGGTGGTATGGGTGGGTTGTAGGGGAGGGGAAAGAGGGGCAGGAAGAGGATGGTAGGGGTTATAGGGGGAGGAGGAGGGGTTTAATAAAGGTAAATCAAGGAACATCTCAATACTATCTCGCGGTATGACGTAGTGGAGGGAAACGCCAATCGGGATACTTCTGGGAGACTTTAAGTGATTTTGTTTGAATAACACGTAACTTGGTTTCAATAAACTTTTAAAATACCCTAGTTATCAATCTTATAACTAATTATTGTAAATTAACCATTAAATCAACGAAATTGTATTCAATTAACATACTTTTATTTTATATTATTACATAAAATGTTATATTCGTTATCAGGGAAACGATTTGTAAATTGCTTAAATGAACCATTGTTTGGTTTTAAGAGGGTACATCTCATTATGTTGTGCTTTGAATCTTATTATTGTATTATGTCACATGTCTCAATTTAGCATTGGGACAGTTCACTAAATCATCCATGTTCTCAGAATGTCTGGCTATTTATTTATTCAACAATTTCTGGTTGTATTCCTGTTCTACCCCCTTTATAATCTTTAGATCCTAGGACACCTACCGACGATCACTGAGTAGGGTAGAAACTTTGACGTCACACAAAAATATAATTATAATCTCTGTACGCACTGGTATCAATACACTGTTTGATAGGAGTAGTAAGAGGGCGATTATATCTAGTTTTACGTCACTGTTTATAAAATAATATTAACTGCGTCTGTGAGTGACTTCAGTCTTTAGTGACGTCTGTGAGTCAGGTGGTCAGCCTTGGTGATGCCGTCAGCCTGTGTATGGTGACGTCCCGGAATGCATTTGATCTAGACGTCACATTATATATTAGATTTGAATGAATTATAATATTAAGTGCCAGAGGGTGGTAGCTATGCTAGAGATATAGTGACGTCGATAGTATTGTGACGTCAGCCTGTGTGACGTCCCGGAATTCATTTGATCTAGACATCCCAGAATGTATTTGATCTAGACGTCACATTAGATTTGAATGAATAATAATATCAAGTGCCGAGGTACAGTTATTGTATTATGACATTAGGACGTTTGAATAATCACTAAAAAGTTATATATTGATCTTACTACGAATATATAATTTAAATGAGAGGGAAATATTAATAGAAAATAAAAAATAAGTACAAGTTTTTTCACATTTAATTATAATAAAAAAAATGGGTGTATGTAATTATGTACGCGCGTGAGAAGTTATACTTCTTTGGCATCATTAAATAAATATTAAAAATTAATATTTTAATTTGATGTTCGATTACAATTTTTATCACAAATTTTTTATTAAATGTTTTATTAATTTTATTTCTTTATTTTGTAAATATTAAATAACCAATAATAAATATTTAACAATAATAATTTAATAATATTTAGTATTAATGATGGTAAATAATAATATTTTAATTTATATCAATAAATAATGCATACGGATAGTTAACCTCAATTATATTGGAGCACTTGAAAAAGTTTATAGGAACAATTTTTATCACTTATATTTACGAATAGTAAATAATATTAATCAAAATATTCAATTTAAATCACTAGGGAATATTATTTATTAGCACATATATTATTCGCACTTGTATGAAACTAAAACACGTGTGGTGAATGTAGAAACTAGAAACATGTGGATAAATATTATATATATGAAAACAGTGATCAGAGGCGACGAGCGTACCAACATGCGCGACTAACAGAGGTTCAATTTCTATTTTGTTGGTAGCTTTTTTTTCGAGACTTAATGAGCGGTTTAACTTCAACCTGTTACATTTGTATTACAGTGATGCGCATGCATCTTAAAATTTCACTCTCATAATTTTTTCATAACGCGCCTAAATAAGTATAACTTCAAAAATATACATATTTCACAATTTATTATTGTTATCCATAAAAATAAAAAGATCGTCAAACTGTTATAGATAGTCAAAATATGGGATAGGATCGGATGGGTCTACAAACGATATGGAGGCGAGGGTATTGTCTATGAACATCGATACATTAGGGTGATTTAGATATTTTACATGGCGTGTGATATATTTTTCAAGATTGTACAGAGTTTTTAATTCGTCCGTAGACAGGTAGATCTGAATGTTTTTTTTATCACTCAGACACAATTTTCACACGCCGAAAAGTTTTTTCAGCACAATGTTAAAGTCGTCCATGCTTGACTCAAAGTATACACACGTCTGCACACAGTCGGACCAAAAGGGCATTTCTTTGACGAAAAGGTTCCATTGCGCGACGGTGAGTATTAGACGATTAGAATTTGATGAAAACATCACGTGAGCGTAAAAGTTGCGGTCAGGGAAGAGGCCCACAGCCACGTGTTTGTTCTGTTTGTCTTTTAGGTAGAAAGTCTTGGTTAGCAACGACGACGACGATGGTTGTGAATCATCCTGCACCATATTACAGCTGCACGTCACCTTCTTCATCGCTGTCTGCGTCTAGATTGATGACCTGTAATCAACAGTCGTCACAATTAAAGGTAGTATCGTGGTCGTCGTCGTCGTCGTCGGTGATTGGACAAAATTTATACAATTACTCGGCGCTGTGAAATCTGACGAATCGTGCCAGAGCGTTTGCATTTTTTAACGTGCACGGGGTGATGTCGGGACAAGGGGCGGTACACCCCCAACAATTAGAGTTGATCAAATCAACAAAGGGACATTTATAGTCCTCGAGTAGTGGAATGAATGTCCGGCCTGTGAGACGGGACAAGAAATTCCCTTTTTGTTTATTATATGCGTAAGGCACGAAGGCTTTATCTAAATTTTGTTTTAGAATTGGAACCAATTTGGAGTAGCACAGTGCGTTGGTTTTATTGAATTGATAGCACGAGGATTGTTTTCTCGTCGATGAAAACTATGGCTAGCTCGGTGACCACCCACTCCTTTTTCGAGTTTACGATAAATGAAAAATCAAAAATCGCCGACAAGATGTTCATCTGTCAGATAATTGAATACAAATGATAAATAAAATTATAGTATACCTTTTATATCTAATGCTGGAATACACGTCTGGAGACCGCTGCTAGTACACCTTGGACAGCGTCCAAAGCGAAGTTTGAACAGTGTGTCGGCCAGTCGGTCGTTCTTGCACAAGTTGGCGGATGAGAACAAGTCTGTGAATCTCCTCAGGCTCCAGCCGGTGTCCTTGGCAACGGCAAATAGACAGCAATAGTGCCCGCACCCACAGGAGGCTATAGCTTGGAGTCGTTTGCAGTTGTACGTCCATCGTGTCGAGTGTTTATTCAAGAATATAGTCATCGCTAAGCTCGGTCGTCTGGCATATGTTACAAAATACTCCCCAAATTTGGGAAAATATAGAACCACCCAATGAGAACCGGGTTTAGTGTGAGGGTCTAGATTGACCACAAATAAGGCGGGACGAGTGAAATTTTGAGGTAATTTGTCCGAAGGAAATGTCCCTTTATAGATTGAAATTTTGTGCAGCAGTGTGTCTATTTGATGAGAATTCATGGTGTTAATAATTAATTTTCACCTCCCGATTAGAATCTATCGACACCGTCCCCTCGTACTCAGAGTAAAACAAACAGGTTATGGGGGTGTCAAGGTCTGTCTTGAACTGTAACTCAAATCTCACGTTCCCCTCTGTCTGAAGGCTGGTGTGCGAGTCCTGTCCTGCACTGTCGGGAGTCAAGTCGAAGGCCAACATAAAGTAACCTTTATTGAACATGTCTCGCGTGATTAAATGCCCGTTGTTTTGATGGTGTATGCCCAATCCCGAAAACAATGTGTCATAGGCGAGGGTGGACGTGCTGACGTCAAAATTTATCAAAATGGGCAAATGTTTTTGGATTACATTTACATATAGGACGAAACGATCAAGGTTTCTAAAAATGAGTTGAAACGGATTCGTGTTCAAACTGCCCACAAACGCATCGTTTGACACCATTGTGAATAAAACAATTTTAGGGATAACCCCTTGATTAATATTGTTTAAAATCACAGACTTGGATCCTTTGGTTACGGTCACAGTCTTGACGTCCACTCGATTGAGGTGGTATTGGGCAAGCTTTCGTAATAGTGTCTTTTCTATAGCGAGTGAAATAGTCGGTGACACTTCCACGTGTTTCACAAAGAGGGTGGCGTCTAAAATTTTCAACCGCACGTTGGTATTTAAATTGTACGCGTCGGCGAGCAGATAAAACTATCTTTTTTGCGAATTAATTTAACGCGCAACGATACATTTTTCAATAGCAAATGTGAAATATTAAATATGTCGGCGTGTAAACGTCCCACCAAGTCGACCGGATGTTTTAACAAGTCTAATCTCGTGGCGAAGCCTTTGTTCTCTATGGATGCAGCGAGTTCACCGTTAGCGGCAAGGGTATCCAAAAACCACTTACCATTCACTAGGTGGGTGTCGGAGGCGTCTCTACCGTAATTAGTTAAAGTCTCTAAATAAGCCCTGTAGTCATAGTTGTCGGTCGAGGTTGTAATAGGTGTTTCGTTGAGAGAGATATTGATTTGACTAAATAAAGAATTTAAGAAGTTGTTGACGCATCCGATTTTATTGTCGGCTGCGACCGGTGTCCCGTCCCCTTTCACCAGTTGAATACGAAGATATAATTTAGTCGAAGAGAGGTCTCGTAAGTATTCGCCGTCTCCAGGGCAAAAAACTCTAATTGAGCGTCATTGTCCAAGGAAGTGATGGGTTTGTATTCGACCACTTTTATATTTTTAATTACCGTTTGAATGCATTTTTCGTCGAAAAGATCGAGTTCTCTTTTTGAACACTCCATAATTAATCTAAAATATCTTTTTTAGCTCTCTTGTTCCCTCTTGTTCTGGCGCCCCCCTTCGAATGAAGTCGTTTACGCTTTTTTACCCTTTTTAAGCCACGTCCCTCAACCACCTAAGTGACGCGCTTTTAAACTATATCAACGACTTTTTGACCAGGTTCGCGTGTCGCTTTGTCGGCCAGAATGTGCGAACTTGTTGGTAACGCTTGTTTTCCCACCGCTTTCGCTCCCCTCATAAACAACGGTTTGACAAATCGAAATAATCCACCCAAATCGATCCGAGGCCACGGTCCCTCGGCATTTTATAACTGGTATGATAGACGGGACCGATGTTTTCTCTCTCTCTCTCTCTCCATTGTTAAAACTAAGTCAAATTACTACTCCCCGTTTCTATTTATCTAGTTTTTTCTCTCTAAAATTTAAAACCGTTATGGTGGGCACGGGACCCGATTGGAAATTCACTCGTTCGCCAAATTTTGTGTATAAGCCTATACTTATAGAGTCAAAATTACATTTCTCGATGGGAAAATAGAATATAGGAAAGAACACGTGATGTGCGGTGGTGAAGGGGAAACTGTATGATTCTAATCCATCTTACATGCGAGTCGCCTAGCAACTGTGGTCCTATAATGTTTGTGTACACAAAGACGGGCTCCGTTTCGATTGAACTAGATCCGGGTAGTTTACGATTAGGTCGCAAAAAGACCCCCTTAATATCGTCGCTCATTAAATCCCTCATATGTGTATTAACCGCATTAAGTGACTCTATGCTGGGTAGTCTATTTAGAATGGTTGTAATTAAGTCTCCGATGCCCACATAAAGACGAACAGGAAATTCTATTTTAAATTTTCTTTTCGCCACCGTAAATGAAATTGTGTTTTTGAATCGTGTAGTTATGGGTGACTTCTCGGGCGTCCATGCACCCTTTTGTTTTTTAATCTCAGTTAACATTGTTTAATCGCGAAGAATGTACCATTGAAATTCGGATATTAAAACCTCTAGATCGCCTTTATCACATATCGAGCTCTTAATTTTATTATAAAGCTCCTTAAAGGAGATGAAATCTTGTTGAGGAAACGAAACATGGCCCACTTGGTAACTACGACGTTTGCGGTCAATTCTTTATCTTTGGATAAAATGTTATCTTCGAGACTTTCAAAATCCACGGGATAAGATAATTCAGCTAGTCCAACCTCCCACCGGTCGTTTTCTAGCCGTATGAACTGTGCCAATTTTGTAGTATAGTAAGAGAGTGTATTATTCTCGTAATATTCGGCGCTCGAATCCGGCGGCAGTGCTACATAAAACTGACTCACATTTGTTTAGTGTTAGACGCAACCACCTAGCTGTTGAAAGAACTGTTGTATCCTTTCCACTTGACTAGATTTATGTTGAATGCCTTTAATCCGCTTACTCAGTACTATTTTATCTATTTTAATAATCGTTGGACGACGCACGCGAACTAGTTCGTAGTTATAAAAATGTTCCTCAATAGGCCACCCCTGGAGATCCTGTAACGAATAGACCGGTTGGGGAAGTCTAGGAATTACTTTAACTATGCTAAATATTTCTCGTGTAAAATTAGCCTCGTATCCTTTGTCAAAAATCATTTTTCCTTTACTTATGCGCACATGATCGCCTACCTTGAACAAAATTTTCCCTATTTTAATTTTAACCCACTGCTTTCGGAGCCGCAATAGTATTTTAAGTACGTGAATAGGCTTGACTGAAGCCGGAGCCATTCCTATAATCGAATGAAAACTAGCGTTATAATTTTGAACTAGCTTGCCCATCACATCGACGTAGTTGTGAGTGTTGAATGCGATGAAATATTTCAACATTTTAGTTTTCAGTGTGCGATTGAAACGTTCCACGACGGCCCCCTTTATATCTGGATTATGAAAATGATAGAAATGAACTCCCGCTTGTTTCAAAAAGGTTCTAAATTTAGAATTTAAAAATTCCCTACCCTTGTCCGTCTGAATCGAAAGGGGCGTCTTTCCTTAAAAATCTGTTTTATAGCCACGGTGATGTCTGCGCCCGAATTTGTTCTAAGCGGGATAGACCACGCGTATTTTGAAAATACATCAATAATGTTTAGAATATAGTTGACGCCTCGGTTGTCCTTAATTAAAGCTCTCATATCTACTAGATCTATCTCCCACACATCGTTGATATTGGCGACTCTGTACGGGTTACGTGGGAACCTTTTTCTTAAACTACGGTGAAGAGTGTACGCATCCTGCCCGGTTAACCATTCGTCTACTTTTATTTTATCCAACCGACTAGTCTTTTTAAGTTTTTTTGCAGGCGAAATGGCCGAAGGCCGTGGGAGATTGTAAATATATTTTTTCAACGTGGCGCTCATCTGAGCGTGTTCCAACGTGGTCTGGCGGGAAAAAGTTTAGAAATGACTGTTTAATATTTCAAACATCTACTGGACGTTATATTCGCGTTAGGATCAAAATTTTGTCGATGAGCACTCGTGGCAATTAGTATGTCTTTATATTTTTTTAATCACTCTCTGTAATTATATCTTTATTTACGTTTCTTTTGGTCAACAACTCCCAAAGTCCTTGCGTGCCTTTATAGTGTGTGTTACCCAGGTATATATCGTTATCGTCTACGGTGAAACTCGAATTGCCTATTTTAAAAGTATCCCCCTCTTTTCTAATTCCAAATATAGGGTCTGTAGACACTCTCTGGTAGACGTAAGGTGATAAATATTTTCCTGCTATTCTGCCGAATAGGTGGGAGGAACCTGTTTCAATTTCATCAAATTCTGAAATAGGCACAAAATACGACTCACCTTCCACCCACCCACCCTCCTTCTCTGGCTAGTCTACAACACTAATAGGACTGCTTTGATATGTGGCCTCGTCTGAAATGAATCGAGGTGGAACCGGCTGTCTCCTAACTAAAGGTCGTTTTCTTTTTACTTTTCGTGTACCTCGTGCAAGGTCGACCGGTCTACGTTTTAATACTGCGTGGCCCACGATGGGTATTTTAATTGGTTGTTTCGCTCTCTCCTGTTTGTTAAATAACTCTGTTGATGCTTTCTTAAATTAGCCAATATTTGATGATCGTCAATTTTTTTTCTAGATTTCAGAATATTTTTCATCTGTACATAGTCGGTGTCGGTGTCGTCATCGTGTTTATCGCGAAAAAGATCGGGTGGTACGAGAAGCATCTGTTTAAGTTGTGACATATTATTTAAACAATGCCCCGACAAGAGCGGAAAGAATATCCGGTAGAATGACGCTTAGGAAGCCACCCGATTGAACGAAAATATTTCTTTTTCTCTTCAACGAAACACCGCTGCTAGCCAATTTCCGCATACAGTTTTTATGATTTATTAATTTTCGCTTATTTCTTTTACTAGTTTTAATATTATTGTTTAATATGTTTAACGAATATTCGCCAAGGGTTGTTATAACATCTGGGTCGACGACTTTAAGAATAGCTTTGCGCAATTTAGGACTAGCCGTTTTCAACACCCGCAGTACGTGTCTATTTTTCTTGACTAGTTTCATCTTGTAGTCTAGTGGGGACTTTGCAAACAGTGTCAAATATGTCCGTTTTTAAGCGCAAGCGTTCGTCCGCGTTTTGACTCAGATCAAAGAGTAAATACCCGTGAGGTGATTCGGTTGCTTTCCTATAGATTCTTTGTATTTCGGATGTGTTATCCGGATAAACTTGTCTAGCTAGATAGTTTATCTCTCTTTGATCACGCGAGTTTTTAAACACCACAATGTATTTAGCGTTTAGCGAGATGTCACGAGACTTATTTCCCTGATGGAAAAGATTTTGTGTGATCAGAATAACCGATAGGTTTCTATAATGACTACCCTTGGTAAAAAGTTCGCTCACTTTGTTCGAATACACCTCGTTCATTAAATCGTCCAGCACGATGAGTTGAGGCGTGGCCTTAGTTTTAAAATTGAAATTTTCCGGTACACTTTTTTGTAGTGTGACGTGGTGTTGACTTGAGGGAATAGAATTTCTCTCGCTGAAACACCATAGAATTCTATCAAATTAATCCACTCTGCACACCTGTTTTAAATTAATAGAAAATTCTCTACAAAAGTAGTTTTCCCCCAATTAGACGGTCCCGCTAATATCAGTGAGAATGGGTATACAAACACAGACATCGATGTGCACTCGACTATTTTTGCTTTAAAACTAAAAAGTAAAAATTACGATTTCATATTTATAGTAGTGGTGGTGGTGGTGGGTGGTTTCGACGAACCAAGATATTTTACGTTCGAAATCGTACAAATTGAATTAAATTTTTTATATTTATGGCCGAAAAATTTACCATAATTATGATGGATCCTGGGAGGGACACCCCTAGTGTATCAAATCAATAACAAGTTTTTTATCTACAATTACCATTTTAAAAAATTTCGTCCCCTTTACATAAATTATAGTAGAGGCGAGAGAGAGTGGCCAGACATTTTTAAAATTATATCAAATTTATTGGTGCTCATATCACCGCGTCGTCCCAATGCATACCGTGATGATTATATGTGAGCCAATCACAATGTTTTTTTGAATATGCCGCGGTAATTTTGTATAGGAATATGGCCGGTGAAGCTTTAAAAAATAAAAAATTACTACTCCAAATTTATACTAGCGGTGGTTGTGGTGGTGTGGGTGCCAACGAACCATTCCCTAAGAAATTTAACATTAGACAGGGTGCAAATCGAATTAAACTTTTTATACCTGTGACCGAAACATTTATCACATTGTTTTTCGTTCATATCTTTAATCGTGGAACATCCCAAGTTTATCATGTCGATAACATTTTTTTCCATGCCGAGTATTATCAAATTAAATGTTCTTTTCTCGTCTCACCTTACATAAATTATAGATGAGTCCGTAGTGGTCATTTTCAAAAGTGAATTAAATAAATTCGCCGACATATCCCAATCGTCCCATTGCAGAACGTGATGGTTATGTGTGAGCCAATCACACTGTTTTTGAACATGGCGGGATAATTTTGAAAAGCAATAGGGGGACTTAAAAGTCGAGTGGTGAGTCACCCTTCCACACATTGACAGAATACTGCATTCTTTTATAATAAAAGTATTGTCCTCATCTTTGAATCCCTGTACATCTAAAATTACGTTGGTCATGTTGTGTTGTTGGTGATGATCTTGAACCAAAACTGTAAAGGAAAAAACCAATTACCAGTCACTGTGTGCGGAGATCAATGTAAAAAAACAGTCACGTTATATAAATATCACGGTTCGTCTACGATGAAGTCAGACTTTGTTGACATTTTTTCTTTATATACGGTGGTCCACCAATCTGAGTTACGTCCATATTATTATGTTCCAAACAATATTTAGAATCTATCAATTCGTGCTTCGTAGAGGGGGAGAGTAAGTTCCAAGCGCGATTTATATCTCTACACGCATAGGTTTTAATAAATTCTATTGGTAGATTATTCAACTCCGCGGAAGACATCAGACACAAATCCTGCTTCTTTGAGTATGTGAGGATGCACGCATTGATTTGATCCATTATACTAAATTACAATTACCGATGACCCGATTTTTTATAGGGATATCACTCGATACAAATCCTCCCTCACCCCTCTGAGTGTTTGATAGTGAAACAGTGTGTTCAACGCTAGGTTAATCAATTTTCACGCATACTAGTTGAGCAATTTTATCACCCCTTTTAATTGTGAAAACAGTGTCGCCGTGATTAATGAGTAATACGCAAATATTACCACGATAGTCTTCGTCTATAACCCCGGCCAAAACATCTATCCCGTGGTGAAGAGCCAGACTAGATCACGAGATATTCTACCGTACGTTCCTGCTGGTAATATTATATAAATATTTATCTTAACTAAACGCCTGCACGAGGGCTGTATACTGCAATTGTACGGACTTTTCAAGTCTAAACCTGCAGAGTGTGTGGTGGCTCTAACCGGGGAAATGCCGTTTCTATTTATTTTTTTGTACTTCAATACAGATGACACCAGAATCAGATAGAGAGAGAAGAAAACTGTCAATATATATTAGATCAAACACCTGATAGTTTTCTACACCAGCGGCCGGGGTTCAAACCTTGTCCCGGCACAGTTTCACACCTGTGATCAACTCTAGCCGTAGGGTACGGACGTGTTGTTATTTAATCTTCTACGCTTAATGAATACAATATTATAATTTTTTCTCTCCAATTGGGAGACGACGATGGCGCCTTTTTATCTTTTAATTTTTCGCTGGTTAGTCACGTGTACGGGGTCCATGTCTTTCAAAATCATGTCTTTAATAGTAGTGAAGTTTACAATCTTTGTGTTTTCGTAGTTTAGTGTTATACCCCTGACCTTGATGGTGGACTTGTATTCATTCGTCTCGGGGACAAACACATTGTAAGAATAATTTTTCGGTCCACCGGAAACAAACTCTGTAATGTACGCGCTCTCAGAGTAGGCGGTCAGCTCGTTTGTCATGTCACACAACTTGTCGCCTGTTGGTATCGTGTACGTGTCTGTTGGTCTTATCACACTTATAATAGAGTCCGTGTCACAGTAAAGACAAGAACCGTCCAAGTGCCTGAGTATGAATACAATTTCATACGTGCACCGGTGGTCACATACGCGGCTATAGGCACATTGACCATATCGAGGGGAAGTACGTCTTCGTCACGGTAAGTCCACAAGACGCAAGCAACCTCGTCATTGGGGAAAATAATGTTGTGAACCTCTGTGCTGGGGGTGGTGAGTAGGGAGAGAAAGTCTTTTGGGTTGTTCACAATAGAGGTCTGTGTCTTGTTCTCGTTCAATGCAAATCGTCCCCAGAAAGAGTTTAAACATAATTTGGCGAGTGCGCGCTTTCCTGGATTTTTAACAATTTCGTTTTTATCCAGCACTATTCCCTCTGTTTTGTAATACTCGCTAACGTAATTGTCTTTGTCCGCGTCTGTTTTCACCCATCCAGGGTATCCAGACGCCTCCTGTTTGATCTTGAGGAACTTGTTAATATACTTTACAAACAGTCCCCTTCTTTGATCTGAGGATCGAACTGGGTTATTTTATATTCCCAAAATTCGTGTACTCTAATCATCTTGTAGCCCATTTCTAGCGCTAGTCGAACCTCGTCCACTATCCATGTGCCTGTAATAGTCCTGTCAGATTCGGTGTGTAAACAATCCTCTTGGTTCATCTCGTTTGCACAAGAGGAGCATAAACAAATATTAATTTTGATTGTGTCTTGTAGGGCAGTACGGGGTGATACAAATTTCAAGCAGGTAGAACAGTGCATTTAACTAGACCCTCTCGGTCTACAACGTCAGCGGGGCAGTTGTCGGGGACAAAAATATTTATAGGATGGCCTACAGGAAATTTAAAATATTTGCATACCCAAGGATATAAAATGCAAACATCAAGATAGCCTATTTTTTCGTCGGGGTTTGTCTTGTAGTGTAATGTTATAGATTCACACCGTCCACCGTACAGTGCGTCACGTGAATTGAGCGGGGCAGTTTGAATCATAAGGTGATTGTTTAGCTCTAGTTCTAGTTGTGTGTCTTCAGTCAGTATTTTGTCAAAGTCACAGTCTTTCATTGTTGTAACAGTGTACCCTGCGGCTCTAAATGCTCGATCCCTCAACAGAGTGCACTCGTATCGCTCGGTGAGAGTCTCTTTCGTCCCTGTTATAGACACGTCACGGTTTGAAAGACATGTACCCCCGTGGAAGAAACAACCGTCAAACTCAAAAATCTCCCTCGTCGCGTCGCAGTAGCCGTCCACTTTCCTGCCCAAGATTTCTATCTCGCGCCCGTTGAAGGCGTGCTGTATGTGAATATCGGGGCGGGTTTTCTCCAGATAGACTATCCATTTTATGGCTTTCACAGATTGTCTGTCACCGCACCTGTAACCCCCCTTGGGCAGGATGGCTATCGTATCGGGGGCTAAGAACAATTTTCTAAATAATCGATTGCACGCCGACGAGATTGTGATAGATTTTCTAAAAAAGTCTGTCAAGCCTATATTTAGAAATAAATGACGAAATGTACGGCAACCCTTGTGTAATACATTTACGTCATCCACACAATAGGCCTCCAGCTCTGACTTATTATTAAATATATACCCCTGTCACCGTTTCTCAGCGTGCCACACCATAAAGTCATTTCGCTCATATGGTTTCATATAATCCGCACCAAACATTTCGGGACCGGGCATCTCACCGATATAATTTAAATTATTTTCTCTATTAAACAAATAGGGGTAAAGTCCTTTATTACAGTCTAGTCCAAACGCTTTCGGGATCTGTCTAAGTGGCATAGGTAGGAAACATAGGCTGTCTTTAAATTGTATATGGTCCATTGTCATGCAGAGTATTTTAGTTCCGTCCACGATAATTTTAGTAGTTCAATTTAGTGTTAGAAATCTATTCAGGATAAATATAGCGTCGAATAATTTTTAATTATGCTCAAGACAAACAATTTCATTGGCAAAGTCCTCGGTTGTCTTAGGTATTCGATGAATCCGTCTACCAGATTATCCCAAAAGGAATGAGATCGATTCCCGGATTGGTCACAATCCTCGTCCATATTATCGTTAAATTCACATTTTACACAATAGTGTTGTACGTGATGAAAATTAGGTTCGTGCACAAAACAATCATTGGTTATAGCTTGATCTTGTCTAGTCTCGAAATCATAAAATACCATTAGGTAATTATCATCAAGCTGCTTCCGACTCAACACCGCATATAACAGCGATGTGGGTTTTCTTTATTTTGTTTGCACGTCGCGCAGTATGATTTAAAACATTCGTGATTATTCCCATTTGTTTTATCACAGGTAAGACACCCCTGTCCTTAAATCACAAACTCTTTTCTTACCTTCAATTTTATTCGATTTATGGCTAGTGAAACAAGCGGCAGACCTAAATAACCTGTTACATTCAGTGCAATACCCATTTTTTTACTTTCATACAAACACGGAAGTATGGACATACATTTGGGGCAAGTACTCTTACATTAATGTCTTGCACCTCTTTTAAAACTGGTATTACATCCGTCGCAATAATACCGAACTGAAAACGCCGCCTCCATATTGATTATTACGTTAAAGTGATGCGTGACGTCATCATACAGTAGGTTAATGTACCTACTAGAAGACAAAACCCCCTCATACAACAATCCATTGACCGTCGAGAGGGTATTATAAACGCGTATTTTTTATTGGTCAACAAAATAACTTTGAAATTTATCGAGATGTTCGCGCCCCCCTCCTTCGGATAAATCTACGCGAGTTTTTGCGAGAAGCTCATCTACAGCATTTTTTATTTTCCACCCCTGAATATACGATTTATAATTAATATCATTTGTGATTTTGGCTATCGCTATTACTATAGCGTGCGCCAAAAATTCGTCAATGATTTAACATCAACTATGCTCCTTTTATGGTGACTCAGATAATCGTTTGGAAGGCACCTTCTTTTTAATGCTATACCGTTGCCCATAATCATTTTGATATGATTCACTTTAATCATCAATACATCGACTATACCAAATCTGGCGTTACTCTGAATAACATTTATTAATGTAATCATAATACTGTTCACATCAATTTGATCACATCTACGGTACGAAACCCCGACCGGTCTATCAAGGTTATTCTCCGTGTTCGTAATCATGAGTCCAATTAAATCGTAAGGTGCCGTACCTCTAAACAAGTATGCTAATAGATTAGAGAAAAACGTCATTAGATTTTGCAGTTGACTCACGTTCGTAATCAATGGGTTTAATCGGACTAAAATATCCCTGCCTAAGGTGTTGAACCGACTATTAGTTCGTCCTGTCTCCCTTATTATGGTAAATGAATCATTAGTGTTTGTACCCACCGCATAATCAAAAATGTGGTCACGTTGTCTGTTAATGTCTGAAGTAGAGGGTATAGATTCGTCAGCTATAAATGTTTGTCCGTTAGACACTAAAAAAAGAAAATAAATTGTTAGTTTAAATATTAAATTGAGAAACACGCAAAAAAATATTTAAGATAATAAGTGTAGAAAATTAATTATTAGTTTAAATAATAAATTGAAAAACACACACAAAATATTTAAAATAAAATCAATTAAATTTAGAAAAGAGAAACACATGACATATTTAAAATAAAAATATAAAATATTAATTTAACTAATAAATTGAACACTAGAGATTAGATAGTAAAATTTATCTTACTTTTAGCAAAACACGAGCGAGAGGTAGATGCTGATTCACGAGACAACTTCTTTTCAGTCGACAAGATGGCGATGAAATGATAACTTGGTATAGTTAAATTCTCCTTTTATATATCACCGATTCGATGTGAAACTCCGTCATATGTGGCTGACCTTTCTGCACACAAATGTAATTAACCTTTCAGAATCGTGTGTGTGTTGATTTCGCTCCATTAAATGTAGTTAACCTTTCAGAAGTGATCTGAATATCTAATTAGAAAGGAAAACGGTTTGTCTTGATCTTTTATAATAGCGAGTCGATGGCTACCTGTTAGTGATATGTAATTTGGATACTAAATTTGAAAGATAGTAGATGTTGTTCACCTTGAGAGTTAGAAATATCACGATAAATAGCGTGTGTATTTAAGCCATTAGAATGAGTAAAATGATATCAGTTGAAGACACGAGTTTAAACAACCACCTTCAGTCATTTAAACGTCGCCATATTGAGCGTCAATCTAGAAATATTTTCAAAAGTTGATCTTATTTTGATAGAGTGGACAAGAGAGGACGTCGTGGTGTTTGTAAATGCGGTGAAGAACATTTTATATCGCTTTTTGGTGATATATCAATTTTGGAAGAGTACTCTGATGAAGATAGACGCATAGAGCTCGGAACAACAGATTGTTTTAATAATTACACGTGTGTATTTGAGATTCTAAAAGAATCCTGCATCGAACGCACGATACATTATTGTAGTTCTGAATGCTTTTCTCACTTCAAAATGTCATATGCCTGTTGGTCAAAACGTTATTGCAAAGTTTTAAGTGACTGGTATCGAAAGCACTTAGAGTGCCTGCACAATTGGGAAGACACGGCATTAGACTTCGACGTCGCTTCTGAGATGCATATGACCAACCTACAAGCTAGGAGGGCTGATCTGAATGCAGATAAATCCACAACAGAGTAAATAAAGGTAATTTATAATTTATTTATTTATTTTTTTAAAATTTTCTGTCTTCTTATTATTGCTATAATATATTTGTTTGAATTTTTTTTTCAAGATATGGACACGTTTATAAACGACTTCAACTCAGCTAAGACCGATGACATTCAATATATTTCTCTAAGAAGTTTAAAGGAGAATATAATACTAGATATTATATCTTTCAACGAAAGAGACACCGATCACGATAGAGGTGTTTATGTGAAAGCCTATTTAAAAGATAACATCGTAGACTTTTGCTTGCCCAAGAATTTTTCAAACATTTGCTCAAAAGAGTTTATTGACCTGGTTAATAAATCGAAGTCTGTATTAATTTAAGATGGCATAGGGGATGATAATTCTATCAAGCATAGAATAGAACAAACCGGTTAATAGTTTTTTTAATCTTTGTTAAATCTGGGTAAAAATTGAAATAAAAGTAACTACTAAACACTATACTTTGTAACTAATATCTGTTCATAATTGTTTTATGTATTCAACCTAAGAAGTATTCCAACATCTGTACAAAGAGCATATTGACCATATAAATCAAAGTCTGTATTAATTCATGATGGAATTGAAATAGAAGTAACAACTAAACACTATTTATAATTTTACTTTGTAACTAATATCTGTTCATAATGGTTTTATGTATTCATATAACAATTATATGTGAAATCTGTGTATTTTTTATTATAATTAAATGAGAGAAAACTTGTATTTATTTTTTCAATTCTAATAATATTTCCCTCTCAGTTAAATTATATATTAGTAATAAGTTTTTAGTGTATAATTAAGTATAACGTCATTAATAATTTAAACTTCCTACTGTCTATGAAATTATAAATTAAAATATATTTTAATCATGTATGTTGTTTAATAAATTCATCCTCTGTGTAGTTATTAATTTTTTAAAGAATGCATTCAAAAATTAAGTTTTCATAGCTGGTAAACATGTTCAAATGTAGTCTATTTATTTCAATTATTTTAATTTGATATATAAATAACTAAACATTTAAACTGATTACAATTCATATACACTTAAAACTTGTCTAACAGAAATGATCTTGGCACTGACCTTTTAAAACTAACCTCTTCTTATTTTTAAAAACTGGTTTTATTTTACACAGATGGATTTCATGTTTACACTGAATACAAACTCAGTTGAGATTAAAATTTTCCAACAGTTTAAAACATGTTTGTCATTTTTTTTAAACTCACAGTATGGAAACGTACGAAAACAAGTTGGTTCCTATTTAGGTTTATACTGAATAATAACTCAGTTGAGAGTAAAATTTTCCAAACTTTTAAATGTTATATTTCAGTCATAAAACATTATGAGTAGAGTATTGTTAGTTTCGGCATATACATGAAAAGTCATTATACAATAACTGTACCTCAACTCTTGATATTATTATTCATTCAAATCTGATGTGACGTACAAATGCATTCCGGGACGTCACACAGGCTGACGTCTCAATACTATCGACGTCACTATATCTCTAGCATAGCTACCACCCTCCGACACTTTATATTATAATTCATTCAAATCTAATATATAATGTGACGTCTGGATCAAATGCATTCCGGGATGTCACCATACACAGGCTGACGGCATCACCAAGGCTGACCACCTCACTGACAGACGTCACTAAAGCCTGACGTCACTCACAGACGCAGTCAATATTGTTTTATAAACAGTGACGTAAAACTAGATATAATCGCCCTCTTACTACTGATAGTGTGTAGGGTAGGGTGTTTACAATGTAGTATATAAAAATAACACACGCATTAGCCTGATCGAACACACACAAAATTGAATTCAGATATTTATTTCACATTATAAACTATAAATATGGTGAACTAATCTAAAATAGAGTGTAATTTAATATGGTTTGTTATTTTTCAAAGATAATTTGGCTGTACCAAAATTTATTGGAAGAATATCAGGACATAGTAGTTTTGATTCAGCATTTTTTGGAATTAATAAAAAACAATGTGAAGATATGAATTCTATGATAAGAAATGTGTTGGAAAGATCCTATGAAGCTATCGTCGATGCAGGTAAGCGGTAATTGTGTATATTAACAAATCATTCATACTTTTAATATGATGATTATTCATAAGTTAATTTGATGAAAAGATTATAAGAAGTGTAAATAAGATTAAATATTCTTGACAAAGTATGATTGGCTACAATGTGTAGAATCCAACAATTACATTATTTATATCTGGCCAGGAAATAGTCTCAAGCACGCTAACTCTAGAATATGTCTGTGATATAAGCTAATCATATTTAATTAAGTGTATACAATCATCTTTAGACATAATTTTATATATTAAATAAATATATAATTAATTTATAATGAAAATGTATAAATAGATCATGCTAGGGTACTATTTTAATAATGATTTAATTATTCTTGTGTAATATTTTTTTATAATTGAAAACTTAAATTATATTTGAAACTAATAAACATTTTTACCTCTGGTAATATACTAATATTATTTAAATAACTTGGGGGAAAGCCACAATTCTGACCTTAATCCGTGTTGTATTTTTTTAATTGAGTTTTTTAATTCCCTTGAGACACTTGGTAGCCACCTCCACTCGAAATTGGTTTAAAAATGCATTAAAATTTATTGTTTAATAATTCAGTTAGACCAATATTAATCTAAGTTTCAAATTCCAGGTTTGAGCCCAGACGACGTGAGCAACACTAGAATGGGAGTAATGATAGGTTCTAATATCAGCGAATCTGAAAACACAAAGATTGTACTTGGAAAACATAATTATGGATATGCTATTTTGGGTCATAACCGAGCTCTTATTGCTAATCGAGTTTCCTATTATTTCAATGCTCATGGTAAGTCAAACTCACATAAGATCTATTTTTATTATATAAATTGATAAATTATATGTGGAAACCATCTTGTTAAGTTGACCGTCTACTAGTTCGAGGTTTGGACAGAATACTTCGTAATAAAGAACTAAAAAGAAATAAATCGTTTAAGTACACCGGGTCGGGGTGGAAAGGTTTACTACCGTAAATTAGGTGTCTATTTTGATATTTGTACATCTTATATTTTATCACATTTTAAATAAACCACCATTTATTATTTAAAGTGTTCGATTTTAAACATTGTAAATGACATGGGCAGTAACGTGGGCAACAAATTGTCTTTTTATATTAATTATACCGTATAAAGTGAATAAAATATAAAATTAGAAATGATGTCAAGAACCACCCTCTTCACCAGATTATAGTTAATTTCTAACATTTTAGGATCCCCTCTTTTCATGAATAGACCACACAATTGTAGCTCCACCATTTTAGAAATTAATAGCTGATATAAATCTATAATTAAGCAATACGGTATGGTAGGTCAAGTGAAAACTACTTTTACTATTTTAATCATCACATTGAAAATCAACTAATCTATGCATTTAATTTTGTTTTACGATTTACATCTAATTAATTTTAATTTGTCTGTGTTTATATTCATGCACATCTAATAGATAATAGGAAAATAAAGTATAGTACCCAGTCCATAATTCATAAGAATAATATATCGGTTTATAATGAAACGTAGTTTAAGATTCTTACTTAAATCGATTGTCTTTTATTTAGAGAGCATGGCCTAATTTTTTTTCACCACTAGATGTCCATCTAAAATACTTCATAAATGTAGGGGCCTATCCAGGTGTTTTTTGGGGGGAAGGGGCTCACATTCAGTATGAAAGTTAACCTTATAATTCATATACGTACAATGTTCATACAAGCTTCCCGCTTCCATATGTGCAAACATCCATCCTAACACAATACGCAATAGGTTCACAAATAAGTAGCCTAGTCCAAACATTATATTACCGTACATTTTATAAGCAAAATCCTTTACAATTCGCATGTAGGTACAGTGTGGGATAACAATTTAATAGTTCCGGCATTGATTATGCTAGGTATGTAAAACATTCACAAGTAAGTATTTATTAATTTTGCATTTATTAAGCTAGGTGTATAAGCCTAGCAGCCTAGGTATTAAAAATCACATATATTTATTTATTAAATTGGTATTGATTAAGCCACCTAGCCAAGTATTTAAATACCATTCACAAATATTATAGTTGTTCAGACAAACAAACACTTTTAGTCATATGTGAAGCTTTAACAATGCACGTAACTACAGAAGATAGAGAATATACACATATAGCGATACATTTTTGTTCAATGTATGTACAAATTAAATAAGTGTACATGTACAAATTAAATAAGTGTACATTTTGATTCACCATGTCATCAGAAATTTAAATGTCTCTGTGTATAGAAAGTAGAGCAAGCCAACCAAGTCAAGATTCTGAAATAGTACTTGTAAATAGGTCCACAATATCCTTAAAGTTTTCTTCGTGAACAGTTGCGGTAGAAACTGGGAGCACAGCCAGTATATTAAGCATCTGGCACTCTAACAAAGCATCCATAGCAGTTGAAGGTCTCAGATTAGCTTCAACTTGACAACTTGTTTTCATAACTCCAACTCCTCTTCAATAACGTCATCAAATCCAGGCAAATCATCTTCATAGAATAAAAATTCAGTCTCAAACCATGAAAATGGCTGTTCAGTAGCGTTGCATGACAATAAATGTCTTAAGGACATTATTGTTTCCATGGAGAAATGCTGTTTCTTTGTCTGGCATAAACTTTCATCCAATGCTGAGAGTAGGTCCTCTATGTAAGGGACAAATACCACTCTTCCGTAGTATTCTTCTGCAGTTTTGAAAGGAATGTTCTGTCTTTTCCTTTGGATTCCGCATAATCTAGGGACATGTTCTTCCACATCCAATGTATACAAGTATATATTTACATGTATTTATACACACACACATTTACATATGAATATCTTTCAGCCATAAAATATGTAATAGATAAGTTTTAATATAGTTAAAAAATAAATCCTAACCTTATTTTGTATTCTCGCATACCCTCAATATTCTTTTAAGAGTTATTACAACAGTAATGGTTGTCGTGATGTCTGCAGGACCTAGTTATGCTCTTCAAACATCGGAGACAAGCGGTGTTGAGGTGCTTACCATAGCCTACGAAGCCATCAAGAAGGGATATTGTGATACAGCCTTAGTTGGGGCAGTATCTTTCGCACTACACCCAGAAATATCCTATCATTACAAAGGTCTAGGAGTACTATCAGAAGATGGATGCACCAGATCGTTTGATGATAAGGGTATGTATACAGTTAAATTATTTTATTTTAATACACCTTACTAAAAGTAATACAAAAAGGTAAAAAGGTAATTATTATGAAAAAACAATAACTAGATTTACTTGAATACATAACTTTATAAACATGGGGGGAGGATGGGTGGCATTGGGGTCGGTGGGTATCTCTTGAATGGACTTGGAGACCAAATGTTTCAAAGTTTTATATTTCCAGTTAACAATATAAACGGTCAAAGGATATATATTTTTGAAGGCTTAAAATAATCTCCCTAGATTAATAAATTGACATAAATGCTTATTGCCAATATTAATTTCCCCTTAGGCTTATAGAACAGATATATTTAGAGAAAAAATATGTATTTCTGCCTCCATCAATTTTGCCTTGCCTTAAACTTTGAAATTAATTTTGTCTCAAAGGAATGTCGAATTTAATTGGTATTTACATTCAGGGCTAACATATTATTAAAATGTTGGTAATTATATTGTAATGCATGTATAATTACATTTATATCGTAAACATCACGACTTTATCTAATTGCATAGTTTATTTAATTAACATTTTGATTTGATTTTATGTTTTACAAGGTTTTGTTTTTATCTGTTGTCGTTCTAGAGGTTGTAGGATGTAAAATGGTTATCGAGACCACTTTTATAGACTAAGACACACCTCGTGTAGCTCTTAGACGCTCGAAACAATTTATTTTCATAGAAGAAATGTCCTGCCCAGATCAATGCTTGCAAAAGAAGTAATCAATCGCCTTATCAGTTGGTTAGTTTCGTCCCAATGGGTGTAATGATAACTATTCCTATCTTCATCTTAAAGACATCATAACCCTTTTACTACTTCTCGTGGACCATATTTTTGATAATCCGTATAAGCTTTTTTATGACACGCAACTTGAAACTCACTTTAGATTCATTTTTAAGACGGCATGAATTCATTTCATCAAGCATACTCGTAAAAGTCAAAATCCTCCTATTTGTGATGTAGAGTTTGTTTCTGAAAGTATACTAAAAAGCTAAATGAGTGTAAGTAATCATGGTATTACTGTGGAGCGAACTCCAGTAATTTCTGCTGAACAACGTGTATTTATCTACAAGAATAGCCAAGTTTACATTGTCTAATGTGGTCATATCTAAAAATTACTACAGTGGTGTAAAGATAAGAATCAAATAGTTGTTTGTAATCTTGTAGTCGAGACTTTACTATACTTCTTAACCTTATGACACATTTTGGTATGGATTTTAATATAATCATCCTTACTATTTAAAGTTTCCGTGATTGACTTTAGGACTTTAAATGTCTCTCCCACGAGAGTATTAGATTCGTGCATCACGTAATTGTTTATATTTTCGTTTAATGATAAGACACATTTATATGATAACCTCACTGACCTCCACTAACTTGGTGCGAGTCATAAAATCATCATATAACGCTAAACCAGGTATTCAATTATGTATACAGGTTACCGTTGGATGAGATACCCAAATCAGCGGGGACATGAGGCCCACGAATAACAATAAAGGGTAGGGTGCACCGCACAGACATTCTCCCACTTTTATCTTAAAATAGATATGTACTAAAAAATTGTGTGATGTGTGAAACTAAATAATATATTTATACATTGTTGTAGAAACGTTACACTAAAGATCATAAATGAAATAATATAACCGATTACCTACCTACTCCATGGCATGAGGGCCTAGGAACATCGTTACAGAAAAATGGATAAAAGAGAAACATCTCTGTCTACCAAATATCATAGGAATCAAATACATTTACAAAGATCTGATTAATTATGCTTAAAACTCAGAAATATTATTGGTTTTATAAAATATATTTCAAATAAAATAATTTTAGATCTAATAGCACAACAACCTGTCCATGAAGTTATATCTTATTTTAAATAGTTGTCTATTCTCTAACTTACGAACACATTCATATAGGACTTATAGTTCAACCAACATTTGAATAGGCTTAGGGGAAAATGGTTATAAGAAATACTCTGATTTTAGATGTAAGATAATATGATATATACTATCATTACTATCACAAAGTAGCTAAGGTTTACTTCAAGTAGATCAACTAATCACAGTAGCTTACAGCAAAAGAAGATCTAATCGTACTTTGGAAATCCTATATACATCCACTCACATACATACAAATCTGCTTATAAATTTGCTTTTATACATTCTTCTAGTGCTTCTATAATGGATTTTACACATTTCTGGTACAAAACGACTTATTGCACAGTTCGGAATATGAAATAAACATGATAAATATTTGTATAAATCACCAATAGCTGTAAATGTTAGAGTACATAGTATTAAATTTTATATTTTCAGGGACAGATTCTTTCATATTTGCAAAAAGAAAAATATTTTATGGATGTTTGGTTAGTAGTTTGTTGAATTGGATGTCAGACAATCTGATGAAATTACGACACGATACCGGGTCCTCAACTTTAAACTCCTCTCAAATTATACTAGATGCTTTCAAATTATTTCATTTTTTATCCAATTCCTCACCCAGCTGTTTTATATTCTTCTGCTGGCGATTTTTAAAATAGTACACAGTTCTTAGCAAAGCAAATCTGTCACCACAGTGATTATTTCCACTAGAGCTTCCATCACTAAACCCAAAATCAGCACAAAATTCACTACTCCTGTACAACAGCGTTTAACGCATGTCTCGGTTCGAGCTTACCCCACCAGTTTCAAACGCGTGAATCCCCAACAATTTTCTCGACCCGTAATACATACAGGATTAACTTCAGTTCTTAGTATTAGGAAATGGTTCACATTATTACATCAAGGATCATTAATTATTTAATGATGTTAATTTAAAAGTATTTTATGTTTACAATGTTTTATTCCAGTTTAACAATCGTTAAAATAAGTATAAGAATAGTATGTAATAATTCTTATGGTTGACTATTTCATTATCATCTGAATTAATTGTGTGGTATAAATAATAAAAAAGATATTAAAGAGTATTGTTTATAAGAATTTTCAATAATCTTCTATTTATTATTTCTATTATTACCCTCTCTTCATTCTACTACGTAAGTTATTTTTATTTAATTTAGAAACTTTTTAATGAAGTTTGTGTGTTTAGTAAGTGTAATGACCTCCTTGCCAGCACGCTCACTTTAATTTCTAGTTCCACAAGGATTATTATTAGGTGTTCTGTCTTACGACAAGTCCTTTATTCAGTGAATTTTCATTGCCAATGCGCCTTTTATTATAACTTATAATTTCAATAACCAATCTTTATATATTTGATTATTTGTTAATAAAAGATCTGATTTTGTTTGATTAGAGTATCTCGGTGATCAAGGTGTTTATAACACTAAAGTCCTAAATACTCTGTAATAAGCAAGTCTGGATGTCATTAACATGATAAATTATAATATAATTTGAGGTAATGGAACATATAATAATAACAATAATCCATATATTACATAAATAATAATAATAATAATAAAAATTAATTGTTTTATCTAGTATGAGTGATAACGTGAATAGGAAAAATAGCTTAGAGTGGCTGTAGACCTCCGCTATTAGGTTTCGGCACGCATAATTGAGTTATCGTACAAATGACATAATAATATTATTTCTACAAAACTAACCATCGTGTGAAAAAACTAAGGGAAATAAAAGATTAAATTTGGAATATTATCTAAAACTTTTCCCCTGACAAAAACTTTCTGGTTAAAAATTAAATAGTTTCCTCGCATATTACTTTTATCAGGTCGTACAGTTTTGTTGTATTGTTTTTAACGTATACATAATATTATTGTATTCTAGTGTATGAGGAGTAGTGGATGGGTTTGCATCCTAGTTGACAACATAATTAGCCAATATACCTAATTCTTGTTATTTGATAATACCGATTTTGCAAAAGAAATAGAGCAGCTAGTAAAAACTTAATAAAATAATAAAAATGAATTTGAATTAATTGTATGTAAAAAACTTTTTATACATAAAACCTATAACGAAGTTAGTAGATAGAATAACTACATACTAGTGTAATTTAACATAATACAATAACCTCAAAAGTAATAAATTAATAAATACAATGATGAATAGTATTTTCAAATATAAAACAGTCATTAATTAATATCCAACGTTGGACTATGTAAAAAGCAGGTGAAATCTACTCGTCAAATAACTACATGTTTATTATGAGTTATATAAAATAAAACGTAAATATTTTAGACTTTATTTCACAAACAACCTTCCTAATAAAACAATATTATTATTATTATTATTATTATTATTAGCACCGCGTCTTACTACCCATTCGGGTTATACGCTCTTACGCTAATGTGTAATGGTAGGGTGATTGTGAGATTAAATGGAGGACCTACAATTTAACGTGGAATCCGAACCACGGTGGTGGCCTGACATTCCCCACATGCACAAGATGTCTTGTCAGAGGTGAAGGATGGGTTTTGGTAATCAGATAAATCTTTGCCGGGACCGAGGATTGAACCCCGGCCGCCAGCATAGAAGTCTGACACCTTACCCCTAGACCACCAGGTCACCCAATAAAACAATAAAGACCGAATTACAAGTGCTGTCATTATCGTATTATATAATTAGAAAAAAAAAGGTTATTCCTAAGAGCGTTAGAGTTCACAAGACACCGAATAAATAGACAAATATATATTTTTCAATATTATAAGAACACGGAACTGATTGACTCAACCTATGGGTTCCATGTCAATTCAACAAGTTCCTCAACCTCACATTTTTTAATTTTTTTAAAAGTTGGCCTAGTGAATGAACCACTCGAGGTATATGCCTATGTAAAATTTCATGTCCATATCGTTTTTATTTATGAAGTTATAGAGGGGCAAAATTTGCGATTTCGACCAATTTTGTCACCATCTTGTTAACTTTAACATTGAATATTTCAGTAACCTGGGCACCTAAAGAAGTGGTTCAAGTGTTTTTGGAAAGTTCTTGAATAGCTCTTTCATATGAGATTTTAATTGGGTGTTTTAAAAAAAGGATATAAAAAATAGTTATAATCATTATTTTGGCGGCCATTTTCTCAAAAACTGGTTTTTTTTCCTCTTCAAAAAAATATATGTTGTATATATACTATTACTTTATTAGCTATGAAACATTGGAAGATGGGACGAAAATGGGTTCAGGAGCTATGTTAGATTCAGTAAAACAGGAATTTACATTTACATTAATTTTCTTGCGTTACACAAGTTTGCTCCATTGTTCCTTGAAGTTAATTGACAAGAAAGCTAGAATGTAATTAAATGTGATATTAATTAAACCTACAAATATATTACCAGTACTAAAAATAATAAACATACATGACATTTTTTACACTTTTGGACACATAGGCACATTATTTATTTCTTTTAGATGTATCCAATTGACTGTGAACAGCTGAAACTTCCTGTTTTGTCAAAACATATGTTCTACCAGTTGCGGTCAGGGGGTCAACTTTTGTAAGAACTGATGACACATGCACTACTAAAATATCAGGAACTTGTGGGTAAACAAATGATGGAGCTGGTCCATGTGGATGTAGAAAACTGATTTTGAGTTCATCAGTGTTTTCATTTACAGAGATAACACATCCCAACCACCAGTGTCCATCATATGCGCAAGTAACAAATCCACGTATATCATCCAATTCTAGCTGTCCTTTGACTTGCGTGATACTTTCAAGTTTTGACTACTCTGCTGAAGAATAAACCTTTGTTATCAGTTTCCCTGATTGCAATGGAATGACACAGTGAAGCTTCTGTGTTCCAGGAATGTATCTAGAGTTTGCAAATATCTCCTGCAAAAATATCTTTACATTTTCGTATTCTTCTATTGTCACAAACATGAATGTCATTCCTTCTATATTGTGACGTGCCCATTCATATAACTGTCTTGGTGTCATTATTTGCTCTGCATAGGGCTTCTGTAAACTGGCTCTAGCAACAAGATGCTTTACAGTTCCCCTTACACCATCCCATGTGATGTGGCAAAGAAGTGCCACTCTGCTTTGCATTCAAAGTCTTGGTGATGTAAACTCAAATTTCTAAAGTTCTTGCGATTTTTATACTGTGATGCTGCCCCATCTGAAAGATATATGATTTTTTTTCGATGGCGAAAAAGTAGTTTTAAGGAATTTGATTAGCTCTCTCTGAAATGTATTAACTGCTGTTGTATCATGCTGAAGGTGCTCTGAGATTATCACAAAACTTGCATGTTTAACAGTGTGCGGTTCTTCTGACGAGTTTAAATAATAAATAACAAATGGATGAATTGTGGATTGTGCGTTGTTCCAATGGAACCCTTGTACTGAGTCCTGAAGAACAAATTAGTAATTTTCTGAAAAGTCACAAGCCACTAAATACTCAGCATCTTGCAAAATTTGTTCTTCTCATAAAAAAAAATTAGCATGCTCTTTAGCAATGAAAGAATGACTAAGAAGACTTTTAAGTTTTTCAAATAGGAAATCCAAGAATTCATCCAATGGTTTTGAAACAGTTTCCAAGTTAGAACGGTTCACTGTGACCCACTGCTTGTATGTTATCATGTCAACAAAATTACTGTCATAGATATTTTCAAATTTTTTGCGTAATTCACTATACCCTGGACAATATTCACAGTTTCCGAAGTAGAACTTTGGTAAAGGCGGATTACAAATTACTCTGCATAAACAATCTTTGTAATCAGAAATTGGCATATCTTCTTCTGCAGTCAGTTCCTTGATCCTGCAGTCACTGATCATAAGCTTCACATTCTGGTGATGTGTACATACACACACATTGTGTGTACCACTTGATCCTGGGAAGACACAGTTCTTAGGTCGTAGATCAGCAAATTTGGAGAATCCCACGGTAAGATCTGGATGATTATCTTTGAACAGCATGTAAGCCTCTTTAAGAGTACATAGTAGGAGTTTTTTTTAGAACTTATGCCTGGGAGAAAAGACTTTGTTTCAATAAAAATAGATGGGAACAGGTGTCATACCTGTTCCCAACTATTTTCATTGAAACAAAGTCTTTTCTCCCAGGCATAAGTCTGCTAACAGCATCATCACAATAAAATTGTTCAATAATGTACACATTTTCTCTAGGTAAGCTTTTCCCTGATTTTGGATTAGGTGACGACATAACACCTTTTTATTTCCCAAGCTCTCTTGCCTTTCTTGCCATGTAATTTGTTACTCCAAACGCCTGCTGAATTTTACCCAAACTCCAAATTTTAGGTAACACTGTTAGTATCTGGACCTTAATATTTCTATCTGATGTTGATGTAAACTTTGCTTTCAACTGGCTTATCATCTCACTCTCTGCACTGACACTGAATGATATTGAAGCTTCTTCGCTTGGACTCACGTGTGTAAAAATTGTACTCTTAATAGTTTCATTCACTTTCTGCAATTTCTTTGTACAGTAAATAGTTTCCGAAAGACGTTTCTTCTTGATTGGCGTACCGCCCAAAGTAACTAAACTATCATTTAATGATTTAATAGCTGTATGTTTAGTAAATGCTAGAACATCACAACTGCCTTCTGAAAAATCGGTGTTTTCTTCAGACTGGATGTATTCAGCTTCAGACTGTTGCTTATTACGCATCTCACCAAGTAACTTACGGCACTTCCATATAACTCTGGGAAGAGTTCTCTCACCCATGGTGTAACAGATCTAAGATTCTTTCTTACATTACCATGTCCTTTGCTACTCAATGGATTACAACACACAATAGAAAATTTACTCAGTTTTCTGTGTCACTTTTTAACACATAAAATATGTTTTGTACTTAAGACTGACAAAAACTACTTTATAAAAATTAAGCATATATAAACACAAGGGATGTATGATTATTCTATTTAAAACTTCAAATAGCAAGTTCTAATAAGATTGAATAGTAATTAGTGTTGTAAATCTCTTTTAAGAACTGGTGGCTGTAGACCTGTTAGCCAAGTGGGTAGGCGGGGATTATCTCTATGATGAGTTAAAAATTAGCCTTGTCCTTTGCACTATATTAGAGGGAAGGGGTGGAATTCCAATGCCAAGATATCACACACGTATTTGTTACTCACCAAAGGGGAAAAACGGAAGGGGGAGTTTAAGCTGAAACAATGGGAGTCAGTGACTCATTGTCTTTGTGCTATCAACAGTTATTTGTTATGTTCAGGTAATTTAGCGATAGAGATTCTAAATACAATACCCTCCTTTATGCTGCATGGAATGAGGGTTGGGGAGAGTGAGTAGCTCAACACTTCAGTCAGTTGTTGGTTAGTCAGCTAAAGAGAAGATATTAAAGGGGTGTCACACCTTGTGTCAAAATAACATGTTAGGGGTTTCAAACCTATAGAAAATTTTAGGGGGTTAAAGCCTTGAAAATACTTAAAGTGTTTAAAGCCTGGAGAACATTTAAGGTGTTTGAAGCCTGTATAACATTCAATGGGTTTGAAATCTGGAGAACATTTCCATTTTAAGGGATTTGAAGCTTGGAGAATACTTAAGGGGTTTGAAGCCTGGAGAACATGGGGGGGGGGGGGGGGGGGGGGCGGGGGGGAGGCTGGAGAATATTTAAGGGGTTTGAAGCTTGGATAACATTTAAGAGGTTTGAAGCCTGGGGAACATTTAGGGGTTTAAAGCCTAGAGAACATTTAATGGGTTTGAAGCTTGGAGAACATTTAAGAGGTTTGAAGTCTGGAGAACATTTAAGGGATTTAAGGCCTATGACATGTATGGCGTGGTCTTGGGAACATATGAAGTATGACGTAACTAGGCAAAGGAGTGAGAAATTTGACGTGGCGTTGGTAATCCCATATCACAGTGGAAAGGTAGGTGGAACCCTTTTTACTGAATCTAACATAACTCCTGAACCCATTTTCATTTCATCTTCCAATGTTTCATAGCTAATAAAGTAATAGTATATATACAACATATATTTTTTTGAAGAGAAAAAAAAACCGTTTTTGAGAAAATGGCCGCCAAAATAATGATTATAACTATTTTTTTATATCCTTTTTTTAAAACACCCAATTAAAATCTCATATGAAAGAGCTATTCAAGAACTTTCCAAAAACACTTGAACCACTTCTTTAGGTGCCCAGGTTACTGAAATATTCAATGTTAAAGTTAACAAGATGGTGACAAAATTGATCGAAATCGCAAATTTTGCCCCTCTATAACTTCATAAATAAAAACTATATGGACATGAAATTTTACATAGGCATATACCTCGAGTGGTTCATTCACTAGGCCAAATTTTAAAAAAATTAAATAATGTGAGGTTGAAAAGTGCCTCTACATTGGTTGATTTGACATGATATGCCCCCTATGCATTTTAAGGGTAGCTATGAAACAGATTAAAACATAATAATCAAAGTTGACCTAAAATTATTACAACTACTTCAACTTGTTCTTAGAAGTATTTGTAGAGATATCCAAAATAGATGAACTCTAAAACGCAAGTAAACCGATAATATTAATAATCAGATATTTAAGCGGGTCATTATGACCCTATTCTCTGAACCCTATGGTTAAAGTGATTATGTTGCTAATAATACCTTTTGAGTAAAGATTTGTCCAGAAAAATAGAATGAAAAAATCAATTGTTATTTTCACTTGTATTTGCTTGTCAAAAATAATATTAACTTCAGTTCTATAAACATAGACCTACGCAGTAGTTACTTATTAATTTAATCAGATATATTTTTAATACAGAATAATTATTGAAATGCTTGAAAAAATTGTAGGTCATTGGTAAAGGACATTTACTTTTTGTTCATGTTGTCTTATTAATGGGACATGCTATGATATAGATCCATGGACGATTAGTGTTATTATTATTACTATTGTTATTATTATCCTTTGTCTCCTCCTTCAGCTCCCAAAATATTCTTCTTTCCTTCAACTCATATAATATTTGAATCCTCCTTCATCCTAAGCTGCTCTTTCCCCCCTACCTTGCCTTCTATGATGTCATTCAGAGTACAGTTTCTTATAAGGAAGTGTGTGCCTGATTCAGTTTATTTTTACCGAAGCAACATACCCAAAGTATTTCTCTTCCCACGCACTCTTCTGAGGACTTCTCCATTTGTCACCGTGTATATTAACCAAATATTCTCAAATCTTCTTCAGCACCACATTTCAAAGATCTCCAAGTATTTCTTTTCCGTCTTCCTAAGGAGTCCAAACTCCTGCTCAATTGAACGCGATGCTCCAAATTCAGCTTTTAATCAGTTTCTTCTTCAGTTCCAAACTCAACTTGTTGGTCAGCAGTAACCTCTTCCTTTATAAGGCTTCCTTGGGTTTGACGGTTCTTGACCTTATTTCCTTGGTGCAGTTTGCATCCTTTATCAGCAGACTTTCAAGGTACCCGAAAAGCTCTTTTCTTCAACTCTTGCTTTCCAAATTTGAATTTCATTATCTATTGTTTTTTGAAATCCTAATCACTTTTAACTTCTCAATATTGATCTTCTCTTATCTCTACCAGCAGGTCTGTCATTTCCTGCCACTCTTCTTCATTTTTGGCCAGCAAGCTGGATCATCTGCATATGTTACTGTGTGATGATGCGTCCTTTTATTCTGAAGTTTTCACGTCCTTACAGGACGATAAAGAAAACTAGTTCATACATTTTCTACATAAATTTAAAATCACATTATATGAAACTCAATTCTAAAATTAATCTTAAATTATTGAATTTGATAATAAATCTAAATGCTATATAGTTCAATTTAAAAATAGAAGCTCCAATACCAAGGCAAGTAGCCTATTTATTTCAGGTATTTTAATTTTAATGAAGAAATATTTTTCTGAAATAATTATTGTGATTTAAAATAAAATGTTCTGTGTGTATACATATATATATATAATTACATGTATATATAATTATAACATTGTTTTTTGTTAATAGCAAGTGGATTTGTTAGGAGTGATTCCTCAGTAGTAATGTTCCTACAAAAAGCGAAGTATGCTAAACGTATCTACGCCTCCATTGTGCATTCCCAATTTGACTGCTGCGGTGACAGGAAAGCAGGCTACATCGTCCCACTGGAATACCCGCTGACTGCTTTCCTGAAAAGTTTTTATCAACGGTGCGGGATAGATCCATCGCTAATTTCATACCTTGAAGCTGACGGGAGTGGAATTAAGGTTAGTAACTGCTACTATAGACAAATTATACAAGTCTATATGTTGATACGCAGGGCCAGCTCAAGAGTTTCATACAACCTAGATGACACTTTAAAATTAGTGGCCCAGGAGTATTCTATACCCTATTTATCCACCACCCTGCCTACCATTGGCCTGATATCATTTAGTAGAAATAAAATTATTAGTATTCGCTCAAATTATATGTTTATTCTTTAAATTGAAAAATGACACTTGGGCATGGGAATCAAACCCGGGACCTTTGGTTTAATACACTGGTGCCTTAGTCCCTGAACTATCCAGGAATCGTCCCACACCAACGGTCATTTTTCATTCATATTTGGCGGAATCTATTGCGGAAGAATCCCTTTTGTGTGGGTTTTGGTACTTAGATCTAATCGTTCTCAGTTTCCATGAACAATTTGATTTTCGCAGTGTTTCGGGCTAGATATTCATTACGAATATATTCTTTATCTAAGATAAAATATTTATATACTATTATTTCTTTATTTAGAAATGTTTCTTAGAATATTTAATTCAAATAATTACCATTTAACTACTAAAGAAGTCACCTTTTGTTAGAATGTGCCCTAAGCGACTACCTATATATGCT